>JAXIVJ010008651.1:0-47500 GCA_036785665.1 Chirona hameri
CCAAAACATATTATAAATTCATCACATTTTGCATATGAACATTCCTACCGAAAGATATTTCAAGTTAAAGTTGATAAGCAACGCTTATAACGGTCAGTACTCAGCAAGTACCTACTCGGTAACGAATCCACTGTCCGATATAAAATTAGCCTGCCTACTCATTGTTATTTATCATGAAAGTACGTAACATGTTTCCTGTACTCTATCTTTTATATGTACCAAACTTTTATGAACAATCATCAGGCATTTGCAAAAAAATGCGTTGAAATCGGCAGTTTAGTTTGGCCTCGGACGACGACCTATTCAGTGTTCTAGACTCATTAAAAAATGGATGTTTCCCCCATGCATTTTCAACATACAGGTATTCAATACAATACAATGCACACATGAAACATTTATCTGAACCGATTTCCCATAATCAATCAATAAACATTTCAGAAAACCGTGATAAATTCGGCGGATTAACTTGGCCACCTATACGACGTATTTAGTGTATGCGATTTGTTGAGCGGTAATTCAACGAGTTATTCAACGTTGAACAGATTGAAAGATAGGCGCCAGATATGTCGCGCTTCCAATAGTGAAGGGAAAACCCCGATATTGAACTTCGAAAGAAGTATATGTACTTGCTTTTTAAATTTGAGAAGAAAAAAATCGGAATTGAAAAAGTTGTGATTTCATTTTTAAATTCAAGATCAATTGAATACCATAGGGGAGACCGGGGTCACTTGGTCGCTTTTTCAAAAATATATTTTAAAATCATGGTCACATTTGATCACTTACACAATGCTAATAGGTGTCAAATGTATTTGTTGTTCCGGTATATTAAGCATACAACGATAGTACAGTTCGTTTTAGTAACATTTACACATTTGTACAGGTCACTCAACCGGCCAAGTCACGCCGGGGCCGGGGCGACTTGGCCGGGGGGTGGGGTCACTTGGCCGGGGGTTGGGATGGAGTAGGTAATCCCCACGGCGGGTGAGTCAGCTTCAACGACGAAAGACGTTAGCAGACCAGGGTATGGTCGCCCAGCAGGAGAGCATTTTGTGAACACCGTCTTGCAACGCGGCTGCCTGACCCGGTGCCGTCGTTCTTCTGTCACCGAATATACCGGACGGGGATGCCGGTCTCGGCAGACACGACTTTCAGGAAGGCGCCATTCCGCACCCGCTCCGCCGCAGCCAGCAGCTGGTCACGTGTGTACGCGGCACGATTGCCACGCCTGACCAAAGGCGGATCCAGGGGGGGGGGGGGGGGCAAGGGGCCATGCCCCCCAGACTGTTCAAGGGAAACAAAAATAGGTTTTGCCCCCCCCCCCGGTCTTTTCGCTGACGGCTGACGGCCTGCTCCCCCCGTTTTGGAAATACGCCACTGGATTTGCCCCCCCCCCCAAAAAAAAACACGGCTAGATCTGCCCATGCGCTTGACGTAGGTGAGCATGAGAGACCTGTGCACAGAGTAAGTGCGATTAGTATAATCATTTGTACAAAACCTTGGCCGCCCGTCCAATTCACCCCCAGCGCATCGGTCAAGTCGCCCCGGAACGGTTTTTGAATAAAAACATTCCGCACACTCGCCAAAAATATCGCTAAAACTAGCAAATCGGTCACGCAGTTGTTTGAATTGCTGATACATCGCACCATATTGTCGGAATTTTGATGCGACCCAAACACTAGACACCATACAAAGGTTCGTACGGAAGTAAAAGTTACGTTTTTGGGTGAAAATTTCCGTTCCATTAGTTTTGAAGAAAACTATAAAAGCATGCATGTTGTTGTTTTTGCTCCTGTTACTCCCAACGCCGAGAAATGTGACAGGTTCAAATGCATTCCTTCAGGGTTACCAGAGAGCGTAAACATGCGGGCGGCCAAGTGACCCCGATCTCCCCTACATGTTGCATAAGATAATGCAGGAAAAAAAGATCAAAAGGTGAATATTTCCCTTTAAAGGGACTATCCCACCTTAACATTATATTTGAGTTGATATAGCCATTTTGATGGCTTGGCAGTGAAATTAAGTATGGTAGCAGTTAAAAGAACCACAATGATCTAATCAAAAAGATATTCGAGATTGATTTTGACATCTGTAAAAAATAAGGCCCATGTGTATTTGAATAGGGCCTCTAAACCGACAGCGTCGTCTCTTTACCCAACTGGTAATGATAGTCGACTTGTTTTAAGGTCAGCCTTGGAATATTGTCGTCTTTCATTTCTCGATCCCCGGGTGGTTCGCAATCTAAGCCAATCTAGACACCGGGTGGTTCGCTTTTTCTGCGCAATAGATGTCGACAAAAAATTGCGCCATACATTTGGCAGCACAAAGGATTTCCGTTATTTAAAAAAAAATGACGCCACCAACCCAACTTTCCGCTTAAAACTAAAAGTTGAATATTTTCCAAGATAATTTTTTTTGTCGTTAAAAAGTTCACGAACATGTTCAGCTGACCTCGCCTGACATGTATACATACAATTAAGTGTGATTCGACAACTTTCAAAAGGGTGGGACAATCCCTTTAAGTGTGAATACTTTTTGGGGGGAATGCAGAGAATTGAAATACAAAATGCAATAAATTTCCATTCCTTTTCTTGTGATGTTTTCTGTTCGTTTTCATCTGTGTCCCTTTGGAATGGTCGTAAGCATGTAAAGCTGACTGTATCAAAGTTTCTACGCCAAACTTAAAATGATTTAAACAGGCTTAGTAGGCTAGGCATATGCTTCCAGATTGATTTGAAACAATTGCCAAATTACAGGCTAGGTATATGTTTCCAGCAGACTTGTGCTTGATTCCAGTGGAATCGAATCCGATTCCGGAATTGATTCCGTTTGTACTCAAATCGGAATCCGATTCGATTCCATTGGCATCTGGGTGGAATCGGAATCAGGTGGAGTCAATCATTTTGAGATAAATGATGGAATCGGAATTGGAATCAATGTGAATTTCAAGTGATTCCGTCTTATCGTAAAACTCATTCTGACCATGAATTTAAACTTCCCTAAAGGCAATTTGTTTCTTTGAGCATGCATACATAGAGCAACGCTAAGCGATGATTTTTTGCCTAATGAGGGTCAATAAATATAATCAGTATCTATACTTATTTAGGTGGAGACATACAACGATCTTCAACAAATTCATGAAATTATTTGAAGTTTTATAATAAAATAGGCATAGTAAATATACCTGTGTGATATATTTAATATTACTATTCGTGTCATTTATGTCATTTGTACAAAATATAGATATGATCAGATTTTTTTTTATGCAGAGTGGAATCAATGGAATCGGATTCAGAATCAAGCTTTTTAGGTGCCCTGGTATCGGATACGGAATATATTCCCCTAGTAAAATATCTATTGGAATCGGAATCGGAATTAGACCCATCTGGCCTGACATGGAATCGGAATCGATTCCGCTGAAGCGGAATCAAGCACAAGTCTGGTTTCCAGATTGATTTGAAACAATTGCCAAATTATTTCAAAATATTCAAACATATTCCTACTTCAAACCAAAATATTGTTTTACACTTACACTTTCCATCATCAAGCGCATATTGATTTTATATTAACATATTTTAACAGTTGCTTTGCACAACATCAGTACAAAATTGTAAACAAGAGGAACTATTTGTTCTATGTTCTTGAGGCCTTTACGAGGAGTAAGAACTGGCCTATTATGAGAAACAACCAGCAGTAACATTACATAAACATTTTATGTATTCGAGGTTTTGTCCGCCCCTGTAGCTCAGTTGGGAGAGCGCTGGGCTTCTGACCCCACCCGGTAGTGGCAGTCCGGGTTCAAGTCGCTTCGGCGCTCGCTATTTGCCCCTGACTGGGATGGCCTGTGGCCGGTGGCAGCGGTCGCACTTAAGGTCAGGTGACGTCAGAGGACGGTGCGGACCGTGTCCAGGTTCTTTCAAGAAATCAATAAGACCTTTCGATAAATAAACTAGGAGAAACTACAGAAAAGTGCATAGTCATCAAAGCTGAATAACGCTGATGTCATTTTTCCCGTCTGTGTTCGCAGTGGCAGCGTGTACTGCTGAGTTGGGCTTCAAGCCCAAGCGGCAGTACACCTACATGTATGAGGCGAAGCAGGCGAGCGGCATCTCCGGCCTTCAATCGCAGTGGTCCGTTTTCGGAATGAAGATGAATGTTAAAATCCAGGTGCCCACCGCCCGCAACCTGTACATCAAGCTGGAGTCTATTCAGCACGGTGAACTGAAGAACGCCAACACACAACAGCAGTGGCGCCAGCACCTCAGCATGCCGTACTCGCCGATCCAGCAGCACCAGCAGGAGCTGGGCAAGGTCTTCAAAGTGGTGCTCAACGGCGGCGTGGTCAGCAGGGTCATCACCACGCAGGGCGAGTCCATCTGGGTAGTAAACATCAAGAAGTCGATCGCGCAGATGTTCCAGCTGGACCTGCAGCGACACCAAGCCATCGATACGCCTAGCATGGCGCAGCCGAGAGGCTACCAGAGTGGCGAGCAGGCCGACTTCTTCCGCGTCATGGAGGACAGCATCGGCGGCGAGTGCGAGACGCTGTACGAGACGACACCCCGCCTGTCGGACAACATTAAGGCCGACATGCTGGAGGAGCTGACGATCCTCTCCCAGAGCTCGTTCCCGGACATCGAGGTGCCCAAGTCCAACCAGTTCCAGCCCTTCATGGTCACCAAGACCAAGAACTACCAGAACTGCAAGTCGCGGCCCAACTGGCAGCACATGACGCCCGGCGCCGTGTCCTGCCGCTCCGACGACTGCTACCTGACCGCCTCGAACCGCAGCGCTTCGGCGCGCTACGTGCTCGACGGCGACCGCAGCAGTTTCCAGATCCAGTCGGTGGTGGCCGAGAGCGAGGCGCTCATGTTCCCGTACGGACACGAGACGGAGCAGCTGTGGACCGTCACCAACCAGACGCTCTTCCTGCAGCAGAACGGACCCATGGGCCCCGGCTTTGGCGAGCCGCAGACACCGGAGTCGCACCATGACCTGGCCTTCCAGTACCCCATCGCTAACGGCCAGAAGCTGAAGATGCCCGACCTCAAGTCGGCACCGCAGCTGAGCACACACGTTCCGGGCGCGCCTGTCAACCTCATCCAGAGTACCCTTTCCCAGGACCAGCTGGTGGCCCTCGTCAAAACCATCATCCAGAAGGTGGACCAGTCCCTGAACCAGGTGCCCGACCCAGTCCAGCAGGATGTGACCGGCTACGTCGTGGAGATTGAGCGCGCCTTCAGCTGGCTCAGCTACGACGAACTGGAGAAGGTGTACACGGGACTCACGAATCAGGGCCAGAAGGACATCTTCTGGGACACTCTGGCAATGACTGGTACCAACCCGGCGGTGATGAAGATCGTGGACGGCATCAACACTGACAAGATCACCGAAACCCGCATGGCCTCTATTCTCGCCACGCTCCCCATCAACATCAAGACGCCTACCTACGAACTGGTCAAAGAGCTCTTCAAACTTTACCAGTCAGAGAAGATTCAGTCGCAGAAACCGCAGCGCATGACGATGATACTGTCCCTCGGCAACATCTTCTACCAGGTTTGCATCAGCAAAACCACTGTGGAGCACAGCTACACGCAGGGCCTGTACCATCAACACTTCTGCAGCAGCCAGTTGAAGGCATTCATTAAGGAAGACTTCATTCCGCTCATGGAAAGCAAGATCGAGAAGACCGAGGAGCCCGAGAAGCTCGTCTACATCCAGGCGCTTGGCAACGTCGGTGATCAGCAGATCCTAACCGTTCTGAGCAGACTGGTAGCCGAGCGGAAGAGCCCTCTGGTGGTCAGCAAGGCCATCTACGCGTTCTATCGGGTCGTCGCGCAGTACCCCGAGAAGGTGCGCATGGTTGTCTCGCCCATTTTCCACGACGTGTCCCGGCCCACTGACGTTCGGCTGGCCGCCGTCTCCATGCTGCTCACCTCCAACCCGCCTATCGCTTACTGGCAGAAGATCGCCACCAGCACCTGGTTCGAGCCGAGCAACGCCGTGGTCGCTCTCATCCACAGCACCTACAGCACCATGGCCAACATCACCATGGCGCACGTGCAGCCGCTCTTCGAGATGAGCCGGCGCGCGCGCATCACACTGCCGTTGGTTCGCCCGCCGCAGGGTGGCTTCGCCTTCAGCGGTAGCTACAACTACCGCAACGGCCAGATTATCCCGCAGTACCAGGTGGCCGCCATCACCCATCTCAGCGTCATCGCCTCTAAAACCTCTCTCATCCCAAGCGCCCTTTACATGGATTTCCAACACTACATCAACAGCATCCTCTACAGCAACCACCGCTGGAGCATCAACGTGCAGGGTGGCCAGACAATCATTGACACCATGATGGGAGTCGAAAGCGTTTCCTCATCCAGGCGTCAATCACCACGTGACCTCAGCGCAGGATCCCAACATCTGGACAGTATCATGAGGTCTCTGAATCTGCAGCAGCAGGAGCCGGAGAAGTTCCAGGCCATCTTGTATACACAGCTGATGGGAGCGATGGACGCCTTCTTCGTGTACGACGAGAACAGCTACACAAAGATGGTGCAGGAGATCCGCCAGGGCGGCAGCTGGTCGAGGAAGCAGATGCAAAAGATCGCATATCTCGAAGACACAACGGTCACGTTTGCTTCCGAAATCGGTATGCCTGTCATCTACTCGAAGAAGATGCCGATGGTGGCGTCCGCACGCGGAGATATGGGAGTTGAGTGGAGCTTGAAGAAGGGCACATACACCGCCACAGCCACTATGCAGAATGTCCAGCCGTTCGTTGCCGTCAAGAGCCTCGTCATGGTCGGCACCGTCAGCCCCTTCTCACTCCGCATGCTCGGCGCCGGTGTTGAGAATAAGGCCCAGCTGTCGCTGCCGATGTCGCTCAAGGCCAAACTCGACGTTCAGGCCAGGAAGCTGCAGGTCGTGGTGGAGACTGTCCAGCAGCCGTCCCCAGTTAAATTCGCCCACATCCACACCCTCCCCTTCACCACTGCCGTGGAGGTTAATTCATACGAGAACCTCGTCACGTCGTCCGATACCAAGGAAATCACCGCGTCTCACAAGACAGACATCAAAATGCCGTTCGGCAAGGCCTTCGGCGTAAAGGGACACCTGCGACTGGTCTCTGACAGTCCGATCATGAACTTTGGCACCTTCTGGACGGAGCTGAAGAAGCGTGGTACAACTGGAATCACCCACTTCTGGTGTATGATGGGATCGCTTCGGTCACGCCACTACGACATCGTCATCGACACGGCCAGTTCGAGCTTCCGCAAGTTAGAGGCAACGTTCACCAGCGTCTCTTCGGATAGCCAGGATGAGCAAACGAGTCAGCCATTCATCACCAACCCACAGCACATCAGTCAGCTTAGTTCCAGCATCCAGAACACGAGCCAGGTGATGCAGGGAATGCAGTTGGAGATGCCACAGGTATCCCAGCAGCAGAGGTTGCCAATGGACAGTAAGGCAGGGTATGTCGCAGTTGTCACCATCACACAGAAAAATAAGTCCATGCTGCACTACAATTCGCAGCTCGCGCTAGTCTCTGATGCCCAATGGCTTTCCCAGAAGCTTTCATTCAAGGCAGTGTCGCCCAGCCATAAGGTGTGCCTAGACACCGAACTGGCTTTCCCTACGCTGAGCGACATCCGCGATGAGCTGTTGAGAACCGACGACATGAGAGCGCCTGTATCGGCCAAGCTCGGCTATGGCTCCGACTGCCAACAGCACACCCTTGACATGCAGGGTTACGTTAAGCGCGACCAACTGGCCAAGGTGTACGCCAAGAGCTGCCCGGAGGCTCTGCGCTGCATCCAGCACGAGAAGCGCCACAACCCCAACTCGGCCGATTGCCGCATTGCCAAGGACCACGCTGCAATGGCCAACTACTACGACTTCCAGTTCACCGAGAACAATGTAAGTAGCACACTCTGAACAGTTCGAAAAATAAACTGATCAAACATTTGACATTAAACTAGTGACCAGCATGTGCTAAAATACGTTGTGCTTCCTGAAAGTCAAATAATTAACCGCTACCGCATTGATGTGCGCCAGAAAATAAGACCATGTGGTGTTTGAGTATGCTTATGATACGCTCTTGTCTTGTCCCTGAGGTCAAGTCCCTAGTCCATTTTCTGCTGTTACAGCTGACACCGAAGTTCCGGAATGCGTCCTACAGTCTGGACTTCTTCGTCAAATACGTGCTCTGGCCATACATGAGCAACGACCCGTACGCTCAAAATCCCAGCAACAGAGTCAACATCACGATCCAGCTGAACCCTAACACAAATGGGATGAGCCTTCACATCTTCAAGCCCTTCGAGACCACCAAGTTCGAGGACGTGCAGCTGCCATTCAACATGCTGTATGAGCCGGGACTGCTGGCGATGCGCAAGTCCATCTCCAAGAAGATCTCAGACTCTCTGTATGGCGTCGACAAGACAGTCTGCCTCGTCAACCAGCTGGTGGTGAAGACGTTCGACAACGTGACGCTGGAGCGCCAGCCGTCCAGCTGCTGGACCCTGCTAACGGGGGACATCAGCGGCACCCGAAAACTGGCTATCCTCGAGAAGGTGGTGGAACAAAAGTCGGTGGCACGCATCCTGGTGGACGACAAAGTTATCGAGATTGACAGCGGCAACCTCGGACACGTTAAGGTCAACGACCAAACCAAGGGTCTCGGCCCTCTTGGACCCGTCATTGTCCGTGTCGCTCCCGGCGAAAAGATCCTCGCCAAGGTCCTGATGCTGACTAAAGACACTGTCAAGGTGGTGCTGCCCGAGCACCACGCCAAGCTGGTGGTGACCAAGGAAGGCGTACAGATCCACGCCTCCATGCTGGCCTACCGCAACCGGATGCGGGGCCTGTGCGGCGACTTCAATGGCGAACAGCGGGACGACCTGATGGGACCTACCGGCTGCATCTACAAGGAGAGTCAGGAGTTCTACGAGGCGTACCGTTGCCAGCATGATAATCCGGCCAGGTGCCAGTCGTCTCGGCCCGTCCGTTGCATCCGCCGGCCGGCTCAGGCGAACCAGAGCCAGGGGCTCCTCTCCGATAGGCGCTTCTCCCCCGATAGGCGCTACTCCCCCGTTGGGCACTACTCCCCCGTTGGGCAACACTCATCCGTTAGGGGCTACTCCCCCGTTAGGGGGCGACCAGCACCGGGATCCTCCCCCTTTAGGCGCTACTAGTGCCTTACCAGGAGGAAGGCGAGACTTTGCGCCTCCTGGTCTCTGACCGCCAATTCCGATGCAACGACCCACGCATGAACTGGACATCCCTGCTTCCATATCCCATTCGTACAAAATAATGTTGGGAATAAGAATTGCTGAGGAGACATATTATCCAGCCTTCGATACTGTATGTGTGTGCTTGCAAATAAAGGGCCGCAGATAATTGGACGTGTTTCATTCATGGATTTGACTTAAAAAAACACTGGAGCCGAAGTCATTGTCTCGTACAGATAAAGAAAGTCTTTATCAGATTAAAAGACTGCAGAAATGTTACAACTAAGATCGGCAACATAACAGTCACACTAGCGGATCCAGGGGGAGGGGGATCGGCATCAGGGGAAAATCCCCCCACATGAATCTGGGGGGGGGGGGGGCATTCAATACAAGCATGCCCCTGCGCGTTCCCTGCACTGAACGTGAAAAACAGTGATCTTAGGAGAAAACTTCATGAAAATGGAAGTTTTTACTCGAGCGATTGAATTTGAAGTTTGTATGTATCCCTTTATTTCAATGATGACAAAACAGCGCACCTGATGCAATAGCGTAGGGACCATTTAAGTTTTCAGGATACAAAAATGATGACTGGACGAAATTATACCCTTTGTTTACATTTTACATTTTTACACGTCAAGAAAATGGTTCCAAGCACAAGAAAATAAACGGTCACGCAACACAAAATATGCTTCATGGATTTCACCCACAATACAACACATAACGTATGCTTGCAAGACAAAATATCAACGAGCGGTTTTCTGGATCGTACAGACTTAATGGCATAATCATTAATAGGAGCCGCGTTTCTTTGGGGCGATCGTTTTTTTCGCTGCCGGTATGCGTATTTCGGTTTCCCGCATTCTAATTATCACCGGGTAGCGTAAAACTGAACATAAGTCAGTCAAAAATATAGATATTGCTTTGAAATTTGGTTTGGGCATCGTCCTTACTTGATTCTCGAATATATATTCCGGTTTTTGAATATGTTTAAGAAGAAAAAAAAAGGATTATGTTGTGAAAAATGTTCACATTTTTTTTTCTCTCAAATCTATTAAAAAACCGGAAGATATATTATTGGAGAACCAAGTATGGGCGATGCCCAAACCAAATTTCAAAGCAGTATTTATATTTTTGACTGACTTGTGTCGTGCTTTACGCTAGCCGGTGGCAATTAGAGTGAGGGAACCACGCGACAGGCCAGCCCGGTAGCGGACCGGTAGCGGGCCGGTAGCGGGCCCATTGACTTACGTTATTAGCGAGAGGTAGCAAGCTTGTAGCGATGGTGAGTGTCGCAGTGAGTGTCGCATGAAAGCTTTTTCGAGAGAAAAACTCGCGTATTTATCGACCGATTGCAATGAAACTTTCAGTACCCTACTTTTGAACAATTTGACACATACTTTCAACTTTTGTTAAGTTCTATCCCCCATGACCCGTGACCTATGACATGATTCTCAAGGTCATGCCAGGCGCAACTGGCGTCCCGTAGTATCGGTGCTTGTAAGTTGTGCAGTTTCCGAGTGTTAGCTGCTCAGGAGCATATGCACAGGTGTCAACGGGTGACATTTATGGTTTCCACTGAGATTGTGACCTCAGTTGACCTTTTCAGAAGTCAACCGAGGTCACGGACCTCCGATGACCTGATATGACTGTTTTGCCCTATGGCAGTCTCTAGGACATTTTGTGACGCTGATTTCAAATTTGGCATCCATTTTACATTGTTATATGTTCCACTGGGGTCATGCATTTTCTTAGTTCAACCGAGGCCACTGACCTCCGATAACCTGAGATGACCTTTTTGGAATCTGGTGGCTTCTAGGACATTTTGTGTGACGTTGATTTCAAATTTGGCATCCATTGTGCTTCGCTCGGCTTCGCTCGTGAAACGCCCATCCAGGCGTCTAACTGATAGATTTTTGCTTGTTATGTGGTGACAATCCTTGCCGGGGAGTGTTCATCGTGCGACAGAAATTGCCCTAGATTCGTCGTGAGCGACAAATATCGCCATTTATAGACCTGAGGGGTCGTGGCCGCAGGTTGCGCAATCACCACCATAGGAAAGACAGTGTTGTACGTCGTCGCGTACTGATCCTAAACCCGACAACGCAGAATTTCAGAAATTGAATCAGCCATTTTTACATCATGAACATTTGTGTGCGTAAATTTTCAGCCACATCATCCAAGTAGTTGCACAGAGATAAGCTTTGAAAACCATGACTTCGGTAGATCCGGTCATACCCCCTAGTTGACGGAAGACCTTGCGTCCGCTCGGTAAATCCAGGCGTGGATTATTTCGAGTAAAATCCATTTAGCGTTGCTCTCATTCACTTTGCAAAATATAACATCAGGGGAGAAATGCGCATGGCCACCGAACCATGTTCCTCCATCTTCCCTGCCATCTGGACAATTTGTACACAAGACGATGAACGACATCTGAAGGAGCGAGTCTATATAAAGCCGCCCTAGCATTAAACTAGAGGCCGGCAATGCGATCAGGGCATTGCCTTGAGATCAAAATCGTACGATAATTCCGTAATTTGGCACCAGCTGGCCAGGCCGCCGCTGATTGGCCGTTGCGGTGACCTCAGACTGTGACGTCACCACAAGCCGCCACAGGGTCGGCGACCACAACCGATTTTGGCCCGCTGTATCGCGCACGTGACCTGCAAGTATCAAGTCTGTGTCCCCAACTGTATGACCTGAGGAGGCGAAAACTTAAAAAATGATGGCGCCCACTTGCTGCACTTGGCACGTGCCACATGCCATCAATTGACCCGAAAATAGTGCCATCATCTGTACCCCGTATTGCCGCATCGAACGGTGCCACCCGCGTCGAAATCGGCCTGGTCGCTTGGGCTCCATATCCCAATATGCTCCGTCGGACACACACCCACACACCCACACCCACACCCACCCACACCCACACCCACCCACCCACACACCCACACCCACACCCACACCCACACCCACACCCACACCCACACCCACACCCACACCCACACCCACACCCACACCCACACCCACACCCACACCCACACCCACACCCACACCCACACCCACACCCACACCCACACCCACACCCACACCCACACCCACACCCACACCCACACCCACACCCACACCCACACCCACACCCACACCCACACCCACACCCACACCCACACCCACACCCACACCCACACCCACACCCACACCCACACCCACACCCACACCCACACCCACACCCACACCCACACCCACACCCACACCCACACCCACACCCACACCCACACCCACACCCACACCCACACCCACACCCACACCCACACCCACACCCACACACACACACACACACACACACACACACACACACACACACACACACACACACACACACACACACACACACACACACACACACACACACACACACACACACACACACACACACACACACACACACACACACACACACACACACACACACACACACACACACACACACACACACACACACACACACACACACAAACAAGCTCCTCCCACTTTCTGAGTGAAAGCCCAGTGGAAATCTTCGAACTCAGAAAAACATGTAAACATGTTTTTCTTCTTTCTACGATTTTGAACTAAGCTCGAAGCGTTTGTGTGACCTAAGGTCAGACGATAGCAGAGTAAGGTCATCTGTTGTGCTGTGCATAAACTATGGTCACTTGCGGATGGTTCTGTGCTCAATTGCATATATAAGTGCGTTTTGTGAGATTTTATAGGGTACCGCGCAACTAGTTATCACCCATTGACAAAAGAGACACTTTTGACCTGATGTCAAACAGGGATGGTCCAATCTTGGTTTGCGCATGATCCTCACCCTGCTCCGAGTATTTTTGAATCAGGAAATGTTTCTATAAGTCAGTTAGGTGAAAAGTTATGGGGTACCGCGTATTTGACCTGTTTGACTTATTGTGACTTCTGTAGGTCAAACCATTTATTATATTCCCGTATAACTTCATAGGCTGTGTACTGACGGCATTGCGTTTATTGTGTGCAAATTTGAGCAAATTCGGAGTTACTTTGAATACGTATTTGAATACGAATACGAATCGTTGCTGTCTTCATGGACGTCCGTCATGGCCGCGCGAGGATGAATTGCGGATGCTGAATAACGAGCGCCACAGTACCTCATGGCTGACAGGCGTCACAGCGAAGGTACGGGACACCACTCGGGGTACACGGCACGCAAGGTTAGGCTTCACACCACTCGTCGCGACCTCAGCGGCGACGCGAGGGTCAACTTTAACAAATAACTGGTTATAAGTTGTTCGGCAGGCATGCATGGTAGAACCCGTTGGCCAGTCTTTTTGTCCCCCACAACACTACGCATGTTTTTCCAGAGATAGGTGGGGCCCGCCTCCTTGCTGCGCTTGCCAATGTCGTCACGGGAGTCACGCCGGACAGCGGATCGCACTGTCCGGTTTAGGTCGCGATATTCAGAGGAATCGCGGCCGTGAACCGTAAAGGCGGCCGCACACTAGGCCATTGGGCGCGCGGAGGTCGCGATATCGCTACGACTTTCCTGGAAGGTCTTGTGTCTTCAACCTTGTATTTATGTACCGCCACAGGGCCTTGGGATTTGTTTTGAAGTCTCTGGCTAATTTTGCTTCATACTCCTTACGTATTTGTCTAGTCCTTTTCCTGAGGCTATTTCGAAGGACTGCAAATCTGGCATATGCAGCATCATCCCTGGTTCTTAAATATTTTGCGTAAAGTAAATTTTTCCTTCTTATACGGACTGTTTTCACATCCATAAACAGATTACGTTGTAACGTCTTTGCTTTTCGCGGAATGCAATCCTTGATAGCTTTGTTCAGTTCTGACAAAATGTTGTTCCAACAAGTTTCAACATTTCCAGTGTCCACTAGGAAGTCCCAATCACCTTGCTCTAGTAATCCTCCCAGCTTTGCATAATCACCTTTATTGATATTAAAATGGTCCTTGCTGGCACTGGGAGCACAAGTATTTGAAATGCAAGACATGAATGGTCACTGCGACCCAGAGGAGCAAGGTGTGTGACATCTTGTACCATAGCTTCCTCACTAGAGAAGATCAGATCAAGGACACTTGGAGACTCACCGTGTCTGAATCGGGTGGGGTTAATTACGTGTTGGTAAAGAAAGCATTCTTGCGTGCATGACAAAAAGTGCTGTGAAAAATGGTTTGGGCCATGAAACAATCTTCGTGAAACAATCTGCAAAGTCGTTCAGTAGAGTATCTGTCTGTAGTTCCCTGCCTGTTGCGGTATACCAGGACCAACAAGAGTAAATCTGAACCAGCCAACTTAATTTCAACCATAAGTACGTTTAACTATGTAACTCAATTATTCTGGAAAAACCCGTATAATCTCTTTAAGAGTTGTGCGGAAGTGGCGATCGCTCACATGAACTTTTGCCTTATTCAGCATTTTGACGCCGCGATAGCAAAGTCGTCGCCTGCCAGCTTCCGTCCTAATGCGAGGCAATGATAGGTGATTGACATGTCGGGTTGCGTGAGAGTGAACCTGGCTGGTGGGCCGTCCGATGGTACTGAACATGTCATCTGGCTGACAGGCCATCCCCACGGAACGCACCATACACACTGCGTGGTACTCTACGAGCTGTTTGGCGTCCAACCAGCCAAGGTTTTGCACAACATCAGATACATGTTCATGACGTTTTCCCGCTCACTACGCGCGCACCAAAGTTTATGACTTTTTGGATGCGTTGTTATATGTTCCATACACAGATAGGCAGTAGCGAATCACGGACAGTACGAGAGCCTGAACTAGAGTCGACATAGTGTTGTTCGGAATGACATGACGCGCATGGTTTAATGCTATCAACATCCCGGTGCACCTATTGGTAACGGCACTTATATATGGTTGGTAGCTAAGGTGTCGATCTAGCAGTATTCCTAGGTTTTTTTACCACCTCGGACTCGTGAATTCTGGAACCAATGAATGACAAAGTCACCGTGGAAGCGTTTCTAAGCATGGCAGGTGTACCCAAAACAATCATCTGAGTTTTCTTCTAGTTAACCTTAATCCGATGGTGGCAGAACCACTGGAACAGTGAGCTTAGGTTGTCCTCCATCTGCGCTACCAACCGTGGCATCTCACTTTTCTTGCCACTGATGATTATTTGAACGTCATCTGCGTACTGGACCAGTGTGACGTCATCTCACGTGAAGGCCGAGGTCGTTTGAGTAAAGTGAATATAGGGCGCAGCTCAGTGATCCACCTTGGTACACTCCCATTGTGTTGGATTTGAGAGCAGACCTGATTGCTGCACCATCTGCACCTCGAATCAGTACCTGTTGCGTATGATCTGCCAGGTAATTTCCGAACCACTCATTGTCAATACCGTATGTGCTCAGCTTATCCAAAAGGTTCTTGTGTGGTACTACATCAAAACATTTTGACTGGTCGAGCAAGGCTAGGATATAAATTTCTCCTCTGTCCATGGCCTGAAGGGCTTTATCTGTGATAATGCTGAGTGCTGTTTCTGTTGAGCGTTGTTTGCGGTATCCGTGCTGATGGCATGCTAATACATGATTTGATTCTAGGTAATCGTTAAGCTGAGTGAACTAGTTTTTCCACAAGCTTCATGATCGCTGGTAAAATTGATATCGGTCGAGTATCAGCAGGTTGTTTTGGCGTTTTACCCTTCGGAATCTGTATAACTAGCGCTTGTTTCCAGGACACGGGACAAGTTCACTATGGAGGCTGGAATTTACAACATCGAGTAACACGTCATCGAATCCGAAAAAAGTACTCCTGGAGCATAACTATGCTTATTCCATCGTTGCCTACTGAAGTGGATGATTTCATGGACAGTAGTGTGGCGAGCAGCGTATCTAAATCAACAGGTCGAACCTTGAACGAGCTGGTGGTCACACGAGGCAATCTTGTGTTCACGGATCTTGTAGTTGGAGGGACGCTGCTTGATGTCGTAGGTCCGATGTTAACGTAATAATTGTTGAGCGCATCCGGGGTGCAGCTGCACCCGCCCCGGACCCGTGGCGCGTGCCTCGGCGGCCGCCACATGGGGAATTCCGACAGAGGAGCGTTCCTAAACCTCATGACGTCACAAGCCCTCGGGGTCACCACCGCGACCGCCGGCCGGCCTCCCCGCGGGGGTAGGCCTCGTGACCTCGTGACATTTGGAGACATCTGGAGCCTATACTGTTTACCTGATATAACATTGTATGACAAGTGCGATTGCGTGTTTCATGAGCTTTCTATTGTTTTTTTCCGTTTGTTCCTAGCTGTTATAGTTCTCGAGATATTTAGGGGTTTCTTGAGAAAATCCTGTATATGGACAATTCGACTTTTGATGACCTCCGGTGACCTCCGGTGACCTCCGGTGACCTCAATATTGACCTGGTCCAAATAATACCCGAATTAGCTTCGAATGTCTTTATCAAAAGTTTTCGAACGCCTTTTCCGCGTCTTTCTAGCCCTTTTAGTTTTCGAGTTAGAGGGGGAGGGGGATTTATCCGGTGAGGTTGCGGCTGCCCCCCCCACACACTTTTCAAAGCGTTCCTCAGCCCCTGAGGCGGCCCCGATAGCTCTGTACCCGTGACGTCACTATTATCTACCTAGTATGGACGAGTCTGCCTAGTGTCCGCGAGCCTGGGACGCTTGACTCGACTGTTTCGTTCCACGAGTTTGATCGTTGTCGTGCACGACGAGCGGAAGTCGCCATGGAAACGTAGAAAGGGTGTCGTTGCTATCTCCAGAACCTGTCCAATGATTCAGTCCCCTTACGTCACGGCTCTCGGCAAACGGGAAGGTGTTTCGTCACAGATACGCTGCAAGCATTGTATTCCGTATAACAAGTTATACATAGTGCTACTGATTCGCGAACACCACCAACACTCAATAACGATGCATACATGACTCAACCCAACATCAACACGATAAATATCACGCGAAGGACTCGACACATCATTACTTCACGGCATCGTCGGGATATCACAGCACTCAGATCACTGACTAGCACTGGCCGACAATAAACCAGCGCCCGGCACATTAAATACCATGGTGAAGACTCACAGCCGACAGGCAGCTTCCATTTACTTCATCCTGGGCGCTCACTTCTACATCATGTCTTGGTACTGGCCTCATCATACCGAACAGACATCGGGACAGCGCTGAAATCGCTGTCAGAAACAGCATGAGAAACACTGTCAGAACCTTCAGGAGCGAACACGCCTGTCATGCAGTCTGCAACCCGTTTCCAATCTAACCACCGTCCTCAGAGGGCTGCGCTGGTTTATTGCCGTTGTTTCATCACGAGATCCCTTACACCGCCTCTTCTCCAACCATCTGCGAATCGGGCTCGATAGGTGGACTGTCGGCGGCGGCGGCGGCGGCGGCGGCTGCTGCCGGCGACTCTAGCTCTGCCAGCCGGATGATCTCTGCGGCAGTAGAGACACCGTCTCCGCTGCTGGTGGTGGCGGCGGCTCTGGTGGCTGCTGTCGGCGACTCTAGCTCTGCCAGCCGGATGATCTTTGCGGCAGTAGAGGCACCGTCTCCGCTGCTGGTGGTGGCGGCGGCTCCGGCGCCGGTGGCGGTGGCGGTGGCGGTGGCGGTGGCGGCGCTAACAGAAGGGCCAGCAGTGACGGAGGTGGCGGCCCTGACGGTGCAGACGAGGGTGTCGGGGGTGCCGAAGGTACCGTGGGTGACGGCAGCGGCCCCAGTGGGTCGAGGGCTCCGGAACGGACGTCGCAGTCCGGACGGCAGCGGCGACATCAGCGGACTGATGGGAGGGGCGGGGCCGTACCGGTGCAGCGCCCGCAGCCGTCGCTGGGCCTCCCCGTCTGCCCCCTCACCTACCCCTCCTCCACAAACGGCGCTGCTGCCTCGCTCTCCTGTCAGGCGGAGAACAGGCTTCAGTCAGGTGCCAGGAAATGGTGGCTTCAGAACGCCATCACACGTATTGTTCGATAATGTATAGAACACTAATACAATTCACGGTCATGGAAAATTTGCCAAATTAAACAAATACAATGATACAGAAGAGAATAAGACACAAAGCAAAACAAACGGAGGGTTACGTGTATATCGCGTACCAGTAAACTAGAACACTGAGACTCCGGTACACGTTGAAATCCCAAAACTGAGATTCCGGTACACGTTGAAATCCCAACACTGAGACTCCGGTACACGTTGCCAACACCAACAGATAATGTTCATACCAGTGTCCAGTACGAACCTGCGACAGTGGGTGTGACTGACCACTGTCCTGGTCTGCCCGCAGTCCCGACAGGAGACGGCGTCACAGGCGAGGCGGCTCCACACGGTCCGGACGTCCGGCCCGAGGCGGCGGCGGTGGAGACGGGCGTCACACAGCGGGCAGGTGTCACGGCCAGAGCGGCGGCGGTGGAGATGGGTGTCACACAGCGGGCAGGAATCCCAACCAGAGCGGCGTCCAGCAGCGACCGTGCTGACGCCGCGAAATCGACACACTTCTGCAAACGAGACGCAGACCGTCAGGCTTGTCTCAGGTGACCAAGTGATCATGAACATGGTGATTTGTCAACCACCTAAACTTCTACGTCATATAACGCCCATAGGTATAGCCCATAGGTAGAGGGGCCCGCAGTTGCTATGGTACACTAAGGTCCTGCCGATTTCAGCATCTAGCGCGCGTTTGGCAGCGAATGAGAAAATAAATCCATATGCATTTGAAGCGCATCACTGAGCGCTTCAAACTGATATATAAATGCCATGGTTTATCTGATTAGAAGACTTAATAAAAGCAAACAAATGCTTTCGTTACTGGTCGGCGGGGTAACCTGTCTGACCCTCATTCTGACGTTTAACCCTCGCCCTTCCGGAGCTTTTTTCACCTTCGCCCTACGGGGCGGGGGGGGGGGGGGGCTGACAGGCCCCCTGCTACCTTCCAAACCAAGCAACTTAGAGAAATGCGGTAAGAACCAACATGTTGCCTGTCATGAGAAGTTTCTCGTCAACTTACTAGACAAATTTACATTCGACACGGCCCGAACCGGCCCGACACGGCCGTACAGACGCTTTTCGGAAGCTAATAACTTTGCAACCACTGCTCCGATTGAGATCGGGTTTTCACCATTGGATAGGACCATCAAATGCATTTTGGTATTGGTATGGTGCGTTCTGATAGGGGTGGTACCACAGTGCGTGGTACACGCAAACGTCGAAATGAACAAACATCATTCTTGATAAAAAATGGCATTATTAATCTAGGCATTCGTTTTATACGCTGAAGCATGGCTCAGGACGTACTCCTTTTTGGCGGATTCGAGAAAGGAGATCATGCACAATTTAATAAAACTTAATTTCTATGTTGGAATGCATGGAGGCCTGGCAATTTTTATGGATGACTAAAAGGACTAAAAGGACTAAGTTACTACCACGTGTGCTCCCGTACCGTTTCATATTTCAAACCTGTTTTAGCTTTACCAGAGCACGCCCGCTCGGTCATCGCCCAAAAAGGCGTTTTACTGGTCGTATAAATTAATGCTTAGATCAATACAGCATTTTTTTTTTTAAATCAAGAATGATTTCAATCAATCAAAAGAATCATTTCGATGTTTGCGTGTGCCACGCGCTGTGATACCACCCCTATCAGAACGCACCATACCAAAATCAAAATTTATTTGATGGCCCTATCCCATGGTAAAAACCCGATCTCAATCGGAGCAGTGCTTGCAAAGTTATTAGCTTCCGAAAAGCGCCTGTACGGCCGTGTCGGGCCGGTTCGGGCTGGGTCAAATGTAAATTTGTCTAGTAAGTTGACGAAAAAACCTCACGGGCGCTTCGCGCCCGCTCGGTAATGACTTTGCACACACTACAATTCTTTTCAGTCTCCTTGCGTTTTTTTTACCTGCCCGGCACAACTGCTTTGTCTTTTTGTGAACTAATGTATCTCTCAGGTTAGGTCTCTTTTATATGATACGAACATATTGTCGCTGAAAATGGTCTTTAATGTATCTGACCGCGACAAAAGGCGGCTCTTCTCCCTCAGTATCTTATTGATGCTCGGCAAATGACTTGAGTAAGTTACAACTAATGGTACCCTTTCTTCTGTTCTTTTCTAGTATTGCCTTTTAAAGGGAAGTGTCGACCTTGGTAGATTCGAGCGAATGCTATACAATGACTAAACAGACTACGCAGATAATTATTCTGCTATTAATTTGTCATAAAACCCGGGAACTGTGGAGATATTCATGAAATAAAATATTATACAACATGACGTCGTCACAAACGCGTCACAACTCCCGATTTTATGGTGAATCGAATTAGGTAAACAGTACTGCTTTATGTGCGCCCCCAGTTTGATAATGCAGAAGTTTTAACATTAAGGAAGCAGATCAATCCCGAGGCCAATTCTAACGCTACGTGACGTCACGGCTACCCGTCGTGGGCCATCCGTCATTCCAGGAAAACGCCTTCCGCTACGCTGCATTTATTTGTTTGTTCAGTCGATCTGCACTGAATATTTATTTGTTTGTTCTCGACAAGATTATCCCATTCCTGAGTCAGAGTAATTGATCTTTGCTGCATGTTGTGTTATTTGTTATGCATACTAAAAAAATATATGTAAGCTTCATTTGTGACCTGCTGAGTAGTGTATACAAAGGTAGTGTATTTCACATTCCAGATTCAATACCTGCTCATTCCTAATTTGTATGAAATTGAGGCATACCAGTCATACTAGTGACATATCATCACACATATTGTGCATGCGGTTTTGTAAAAGCAGACTTGACATGCTTCAGAATCAGGCATGATGTGATACTGACAATTTGTGGTCATTGTTACCTTTATGCAGCCAGGCTCAGCTGAGGTGCTGGAGGAAGAACGCTGTGCCGAGCCAGGCTTGGCAGAGGGACAACATATTCTGGATCAGTTTCTCCTTTGCTATGGTAAACTGCAAACAGTCACGTCTCCGGCCGTAGAACAGTGAATGAATTTGGTACCAGTGTTATAAGACCAATGTTCAAACTGTGATTTAGTTCAGTTTTCTGCTTTTGGGATTGTTCAGTTGGCTAAAAACCGTTGACGATTTTGCATTGTTGAGGTGTGCGTTGCCTCACTCTCCAGCGCTCGCCAGGTCAACACACGAGCTTATGTATCTGTTCAACACTGCCAGTTCAGAAATTGAGTAAGTCAGCAAACGCTTGTAGCACAATTATGCAGCCTGTATAGTTGTAATTGTGATGCGCAAATCTGTCGAGCTTGTATCATTCAGTTTAATAAATATGGTCAAATTATGTGCTTGTTTACGTTGAGAGCAATCAGTCGCCTGACAACTGAACATGCTAATATAGTGTCATCCACAGCACCGCATGGACACAGTTCACATGGTAAGTGTCGGTTTTATTTAACAAACATACACAGTCTCTCACAATGCGCAGGTACATGAGCTGGTCGAATAAAGCTGGCTAAACACCATTGTAGCGGCGACAATATATATATGTCCGAACTGGCGCCAGGGCGATCGGGGCGCTTACGTGTGTGTGTTCTGTTTATGAACGATTAGTTACAACCGGTGCCACTAGATGGCTAGGACTCGCCGGCCGTCGCCGATACGGCGGCTGAGCGGAGTGAACCCTCGGCCGAATATTGGACTGGTCCAGTGGTGACCATTTTCTCGATGAGTACGCGTACCTGAGTCCGAGTGCTGGTCCTTGTAGAAGTTTAGAAGTGTTTTCTTATATGTACGTGTCGAGACGCTTATTCTGTTAGCGAAAATAGTAGTGTTATTGTCATAAAAGATGTTTTGATATTTAGAAGTCAGTTACGCGTTAACTAATGTGTTCAGTACTTGTTCAAACTAGTGGCGGGCGTCAGCCATTTTTGCCATTTCACGGATTTGAGGCGACGAGATTGGAGGTTGACGTTTTCTGCCTGCCTTGTGGTGCAACAGTCGGTGAGGCTGGGTATTTATGATATGTTTGATGAAATATGCCTTTATTATTTATATCAAACTTTTCACTTCTGAGTTTATGTTGTTTCATTATCGTTTGATTTCTAATTGATGTTATGAATTTGTCGCCACGTGAAGGTTCTTCATGCTTGTTTAATATTGTTTGTTTGTTTGTTTCTTACAGAAACCATGCTCAACGTATAGAATACATGTACAATACATGTCTCAATCACAGGCCAGTTGCATGTGTATTCACAAATCTACAAGAGACCGCAGGCGGAAACAGTTTCGACTGTCGCCGAGTATCATGTTTCGCTGATGACTGCACCTGGAGGAAGTCTGATGAGGACTGCCCCAATCAACTGGAGTGATGACGGGACCTGGAGGAAGTGATATGAGGACTGCACCAGCCACATCACAGACGTCCTCTGAACAGCTTCTCCAGAACTCGTTCTCTAAGATGAACGTCACATTCAGTGAGGTGCAGCCGACTGAGCAGAGGTATGGAACCTGCAGTAGCAGTGTGATAAACTTTGATGAGCTGGGTGCTGGTAACATTGACTGAGCCAGGGGTGCTGATAAGCTAGCTCAGAGCCTGAAGTGCTGATGTTGGTTCCGAGCTAGGAGTGCTCCGAGTTAAGGTAAGAGTTAAGTTGGCTCCGAGTTAAGGATGCTAATGTTGGGTCCGAGCCATATGATGTGTTGATTGTAATTGATGTGTTGTGTTTGATTCGGATTGAAATTGTTGTGACCATAAGATGGATAAACTTAAAGTTGCTGACCTTAAGTCTGAGTTAAGTCGCAGAGACCTCGACCAGCGAGGAACGAAACAACAGCTACAGTCTAGGTTGCAGGATGCCTTGATAGCTGAAGGTGTTGATCCAGATCAGTATGTCCCCACCTCTGCTGATGATTTTAAGCCAGAAGATAGTGCGTCCCAGGCAGGGTCACATGGAACTAGGATGTCTGGTAGATCAGGTGGATCTTCTGTTTCTGTGTCGGGATCTGTTGTTTTGAAGCAGTTAGACGAGGCTGCCACTCAGGCGAGCCTTGAAACAAGGGTGAAACGTCTAGGGGAAAAGCAGAATATAGAGAGGCAGCTAGCTGAGTTGCAGAGGCAGAGAGAAATGTTAGAACTTGAGGAGGCCATAGAGATGTCAAAGGCTAGAGGGAAGGTGCTATCTGATTTTAGCAAGGCCAATGTAGAGCCGGTATCACAGAGAGACACTTACCAGTCACAACCCAGAGATCCAACCCCAGTCGGTCAGTCACGCCCAAAAACAGAACCCAGAGATCCAATCCCAGTTGGTCAGTCTCGCCCAAAGCCAAACCCAGGTCCAACCTATGAACTGAATCCACATCAAGACTGCGCAGGACTTCTCCGCCTACCGGTGGTTGAGGTGAAGAAGTTTGGAGGAGAAATAACTGAGTATGCTCACTTCATGAGGTCATTTGATCTGAAGATAGGGTCCAAGGTGCAAGATGCCAAGGAAAAACTGTACTACTTGGAGCAACACATGGTTGAAGGGAGCAAGCCTCACCACATAGTTGCCAGTTGTCTCTACCTGGAAGATGGGTATGAAGAAGCCAAACGACTACTTCAGAAGAGGTATGGGCAGCCAAGCACTCTGGCATCATCGTTCTTGGACAAGATCATGGAACAGAAGTCAATCAGGAACGATGACAGTGATGGTCTGGACAGGTTTGCAATCATGCTGGCTTCATGTAGAAACGCCTTAGAAGGAAGTCATCTGATGGATGATCCAAGGACTCTGAGGAGCATCACCACGAAGCTGCCACAGCATCTGGTCCACCACTGGCGTCGAAGAGCAGATGACATCGAAGAGACTCAGCACAGACGAACAAACTTCGAAGATCTGGTTGGGTTCGTCTCAAAGGAGGCGAGAGTGGCATCAAACGCAGAGTTTGGTCAGCAAATGTACGATGGTCAGCAGAAGAAAACAGAACGTGTGAGACCAAATCATCCAGCATTCAACCAGAAACCACTCGTGGCAGTCACCAGAACAGAGCCTCCAAGAAGTGAGTGCTTGTACTGCAAGAGAGAAAGTCATCAAGCTACAGACTGCCTCCGTCTCGGTGAAGCACCATGGCCAGAGAAGAGAGACTTTGTGATGAAGATGGCGCTGTGCTTCAGCTGTTTGAAGAGGGGACATCGGAGCGCTGAATGCCGAAGAAGAGCATCATGCAGGCTGTGCGGTCGCCGACACCCCACTTCAATGCACAAGGATGAGCTACAGCAACAGCCAGGTGTGTACAGCAGAAATCAGCCAGTTCAGCTCTCAGCCAGTTCAGCTCCAGCAACAAGAGCAACAGCAGAGCCAACAAGGTGGACATGTCAACTCAGCAGGTGTTACATCGTGTAGAACAGCAGGTGGAGATCCATCTTCAAGTACATCAGTCCTGCCAGTTGTTCCCATTGTGGTCCACAGCCCGCATGGACAGACACAGACTTATGCCTTCTTAGATAGTGGTTCTACACACTCATTCATTTCATCATCACTCTTTCAGGAGATAGGCATGGACACCGGTCCTCCCAGGCGCCTCTTGCTTACCACGGTAGACAGAGATGTTAGTGTAGAGACGCAGGTCGCGGAGGGAGTGGTTGTGACAGACCTACAAGGAGAGAACCAGCTGTGTCTGCCCCCACTCTTCACTTTGGAGAACATCCCAGTCACTGAGAGCGACTTCCCATCTGTGTCAGAGCTGAGCAAGTGGGAACACTTAAGGGAGTTGCCTCTGCCAAGGCTGAATAGCAGTCACGTGGGACTCTTGCTGGGTGCTAACGCTTTCCTGGCGATGGAGCCTCTTGAAGTCGTACCAAGCAGGGCGGGGAGTCCGTATGCAGTGCGGACCAGGTACGGCTGGACGCTGGGAGGGCTGAGAATTGATCCACAGGTGCCCCCTGCAGGTGTGAAGGTCTGCAGGACGTCGCTGAAGAGTGACGAGGAGCTAGAGCGTATGTTCACGCAGCTGTACAACGCAGAGTACGAAGAGAACCTGAACTCTACGAAGAGAGGAGCATCTGTAGAAGACCGAGAATGGCAGAAGAAGGTGGACGCGTCGATCCACTCCGAAGAAGGACACTACGTGATCGGACTGCCTCTCGCAGCCGAAGATCTGAAGCTCCCCGACAACAGAGTCCTAGCAGAGAAAAGACTACACGCGCTGAGAAACAAGTTCGAGCGAAACAAGAAGTTCGCTGAAGAATACAGGAGCAACATGAAGGACATGTTCGAAAAGGGCTACGCCGAGCCAGTACCCCCAGACAGTCTCCAACGAGATGATGGCAGCGTATGGTACCTGCCACATCATGGTGTCGTTCATGCTCGCAAACCTGGAAAGGTTCGTGTGGTCTTCGATTGTGCTGCAAGGTACAGGGGTGTGTGTCTGAATGACTTCCTGTTACAAGGCCCAGATCAAACCAACTCGTTGATGGACGTCCTGATGCGGTTCCGGATGGAGAACGTCGCCTTCATCGCGGACATCCAGAGCATGTTCAACCAGGTGCGAGTACCGGACTCCGACCGAGACGTGCTGAGGTTCCTGTGGTGGGAAGAAGGTGATCCTGATAACAATGTCGTGCAGTATAGAATGACTGTTCACCTGTTCGGTGCAAGTTCGTCCCCGAGTGTTGCATGCTATGCCCTCAGGAAGACGGCAAGTGACAACGAAGACGCGTTCTCTCCAGAAGCCATCTCTACCCTTAGAAGCAACTTCTACGTAGATGACGTCTTGAAGTCTTCTCCGACTGAAGAAGATGCGGTGCATCTGGCTCAAGAACTGAAGAAGCTCTGTCAGGAGGGAGGCTTCAACCTCACGAAGTTTGCTAGCAACAGTCCAACTGTAGCTTCATCGTTCCAGGCTGAGGACAGATCGAAGGAGTTGAAGCAGTGGGCTGGCCCTGGTGGGCAGCTCCCTGAAGAGCGGGCACTCGGAGTGATCTGGCAAGTTGAGACAGACAGTTTGAAGATCGCAGTGGATCTGGAAAACCTCAACTCAAAACCATTGACCAGAAGAGGACTGCTATCAGCAGTGAGCAGTCTTTACGATCCATTGGGAATCATCACGCCTACCGTGTTCGCAGGTCAGCTCCTCCTGCAAGAGCTATGCAGACAGCAGCTCCGATGGGATGACGACTTATCTGAGCGTCAGCGACGAGAATGGATGGCGTGGCTGTCCATTGTTGCAGCAACAGACTCGGTGTCGGTGCAGAGAAGCATCAAACCAGTAGACTTCGGTGATGTAGTTCAGCATCAGATTCATCACTTCGCAGATGCGAGCGAGAGAGGATACGGGACAGTATCGTTCGTGAGGATAGTGAACTCTCGTGGAGATGTTCACTGTTCATTCCTGAAGGGAAAGTCACACCTGGCACCTCTGAAGACGGTGACGACCCCGCGCCTCGAGTTGATGGCAGCCGTGACGGCGGTAAGAGTGAGTTCGATGATCACGGACGCTGTGAAGTTTGTGAGCTCGGAACCTGTTGTCACTGAAGAGGTGTTCTGGACAGACAGCACCACGGTGCTGCGATACATCGAGAACAGAAGGACAAGATTTCATACTTTCGTAGCCAACAGGTTGGGTATCATCCACGATAGCACAACTCCTGAACAGTGGAGATACGTTCCGAGCGAGCAAAACCCTGCGGACGACGTGACCAGAGGAGTACAGAGCTGCAGATGGCTCAAGGGTCCGTCCTTTCTGTGGCAGGAAGAAGACAGGTGGCCTCAGAGGCCCGAAGCTCTTCGGGAAGTGAATGAGAGTGATCCCGAAGTCAAGGTGTCTCCGACAGTCCTGAAGGTAGAGATGGAGGAAGCAGTAAGCCCGATACAGAAGCTGATCGAATACTACTCCACATGGAAACGTCTCATCAGAGCAGTTGCTTGGATCCGTCGCGTGACCCAGAAGCTGAAGGACAGGGTTCAAGGCTGCAGCTCAACGTCATCATCCGGACTCAGGATGAAGGACCTGGAACACGCGGAGAAATGTGTGGTGAGATACACACAGGAGAACAATTTTCCTCAGGAAAGGAAGGACTTGCAAGCCGGTAAGGAAGTGCGAACGTCAAGTGTGCTGGCTCGTCTAGACCCCTTTGTTGAGGACGGCCTCCTGAGAGTTCGCGGTCGCCTGGGCAACTCTACTTTGAGCAGGGATTCCAAGTATCCGCTCATTCTCCCGAGCAAGGGGACTGTTGCTGACCTGCTTGTTGCAGATGTGCACCAGAGAGCGGGACATGAAGGCCGACAGCACGTCATGTGCAGTCTTCGACTGAAGTACTGGGTAGTGAAGGCGAACTCTGCAGTCAGACGGTGTCTGCACCGCTGCTACAGCTGTCGACGGCGGTTGCGACCTCCGGAGAATCAGAAGATGGCGGACCTGCCTTCAGATCGAGTTGAACCGGTCGAACAGCCGTTCGCTCGAAGTGGGGTCGACTATTTTGGACCGTTCTATGTCACGCAAGGGAGAAGCCAAGTGAAGCGATATGGCGGGATCTTTACTTGTCTATCAATGAGAGCGATACATATCGAGGTGGCAAATGATTTATCGTCCGATTCCTTTGTTTGCGCCCTTCGGAGATTCGTCGCGCGACGGGGATGTGTGCGGCAATTAAGGTCGGACAGAGGGACAAACTTCGTTGGAGCAAACAAAGAACTACGTGAAGAAATGAAGAAGATGGCAAACAGCGAGGAGCTATTGCACAGAACGATGCTGAACAGTGGTGTGCAATGGGAATTCAATACTGCAGCTGCCTCGCACCATGGGGGCGCATGGGAACGACTCATTCGCTCCATCAGGAGAATACTAGACGCCCTGATGAACTCACAGACCTTGAAAGATGAGATGCTGAGAACTTTCTTATGTGAAGTAGAAGCCATCCTGAACAACAGACCGTTGATCCCTGTGTCGTCCGATTTCCGAGATGCTGAGCCACTGTCACCAAACCACCTCCTGCTCCTGAACAGTGTCGTGATGCCGTTTGGCCTGGTAGGCGATGCCGACGGCTCAGCTAGAAAGAGGTGGAAGCAGGCTAGGTATTTAGCGAATGAGTTCTGGAGGCGATGGCGGTTGGAATATGTCTCTCTGTTACAGGAAAGACCACACGTGATGACCAGGAAGCGAGCGAACCTGTCGATAGACGACACGGTTCTGGTCGTAGATAGTTCTGTGCCCCGTGGTCAGTGGCCGCTGGGTCGAGTTGTAGGAGTTAAGGCGGGCGCAGACGGGTTGGTCCGTTCGGTAGATATGAGCACAAGAGGTGTAGTGCTCCAGCGTCCTATCACCAAACTGGTGAAGCTGTACAGTGGAGATTAAGGTTGTGAGCTGGGACGTAGGTTGAAACCAGCGTTTCCCCAGAGGTTTCAAAGATCTTTCAGTTGTGTTGTCTAGTTATAAGGCTGGCGTTCATGTGCTAGGTTATGGTTCGTACCTGGTAATGTTATGTTGTGGATAGACTTAGTGTGCACTTAGTGTATCGCGCCGCAGTGGTTTTGAAGTGCGGTGCCTTCAACGGGGAGGGTGTAGCGGCGCCAATATATATGTCCGAACTGGCGCCAGGGCGATCGGGGCGCTTACGTGTGTGTGTGTTCTGTTTATGAACGATTAGTTACAGCCGGTGCCACTAGATGGCTAGGACTCGCCGGCCGTCGCCGATACGGCGGCTGAGCGGAGTGAACCCTCGGCCGAATAGTGGACTGGTCCAGTGGTGACCATTTTCTCGATGAGTACGCGTACCTGAGTCCGAGTGCTGGTACTTGTAGAAGTTTAGAAGTGTTTTCTTATATGTACGTGTCGAGACGCTTATTCTGTTAGCGAAATTAGTAGTGTTATTGTCATAAAAGATGTTTTGATATTTAGAAGTCAGTTACGCGTTAACTAATGTGTTCAGTACTTGTTCAAACTAGTGGCGGGCGTCAGCCATTTTTGCCATTTCACGGATTTGAGGCGACGAGATTGGAGGTTGACGTTTTCTGCCTGCCTTGTGGTGCAACAGTCGGTGAGGCTGGGTATTTATGATATGTTTGATGAAATATGCCTTTATTATTTATATCAAACTTTTCACTTCTGAGTTTATGTTGTTTCATTATCGTTTGATTTCTAATTGATGTTATGAATTTGTCGCCACGTGAAGGTTCTTCATGCTTGTTTAATATTGTTTGTTTGTTTGTTTCTTACAGAAACCATGCTCAACGTATAGAATACATGTACAATACATGTCTCAATCACAGGCCAGTTGCATGTGTATTCACAAATCTACAAGAGACCGCAGGCGGAAACACCATATTGCACACGATAAGCACAGTACCAAAATGTGAGACCACAGCCAACATCAGGTCTGGGTCGGCCAGCAGGGGGCGCAGGAGTAGGAGGCTGTTGGGCTGTCCTTTTCGAGGTAGAAGACAGGCCTGCCGCTGAACCTGATGATGGGCCTGGTTCTGGAGAGAGTTGGGCATGCGATGGTTGAAGCTGAACACAAAAAAAAACAGGAGAAATCATGGCATGATTACATTGACACATCAATTTTGTATGCAAAGTGGGCAGAGCTTGTCAGACACGGTGGCAGAAATTGAAACTCAGATCAGCAGTAGAGCTATTTGGGGGAATTCATGTCAGAAAGGAGCAGAAGCAGGCAAATGAGGTTCTTTATTACCAAAGTGATTCCATGACAAATCTTCGTCCCGCATTTCTTCGTCGGGCATTTCTTCGTCCGCATTTCTTCGTCCGCAAATCTTCGTCTCCGCATTTCTTCGTCGCGCGTTTCTTCGTCTCGCATTTCTTCGTCGCGCGTTGCCGATACGAAGAAATGCGAGACGAAAAAACGCGCGACGAAGAAACGCGCGACGAAGAAATGCGCTACGAAGAAACGCTAGACGAAGGTTTGCGGACGAAGAAATGCGCTACGAAGAAATGCTGGACGAAGAATTGTCCGGACACCTACCAAAGTTGGTAAACATGATAATTGCAAAGGAATACAAACTTGAGTCATCTTATCGCAAAGGAATACAAACTTGAGTCGCGGATCTTAGTATGAAAGACAATGAGCACATCCTTTAAAATGTTAAAATTAAGTTCTAAATTTGCTAACTGGTTGGACAGGACAGGTATTCACTGCCATGACATGATAAACTTACCATCACCCCTTGAGTGGTCCAAGATGGGGAGACCAAGCAGGTGAGTTTACCTATCTGGTCTGGAACACGTTACTCATGAGTCTGTGAAAAAGTATTCGATTTGGAAAGGATTGTTTCTCTTGGGCTAGGCCAACAAATACTCACTTAAAAACGTTCGCCTTCGACCCACACAAGCAGCATTTCAGCGTCACCGTTCAAAAACCAATATAACTCACTCAATCTTAAATTATTAATTCTTATACGGATTACGGCCTCGTCAATAATTACCGTCAACAAGTGCACAAGGAATTCGCGGCCGCCAGCCGTTATCATCTACCGTGACAATAATGCATAAATTCAAGACCGTATAAGAGAGGTAGTCATCCGGGGATTTCAGCGCCTCAATCACACATTAGCGTGACGTCACTGGTGCTCTTGTCTGACTCGGCTGTCGTCGCACGCGGCTCGGTGCGGTGCGAATATTTCGAACGGGATACGGATAGTTGCGCCTAAGGTACGATGCTATTTAAGATTGTGTTTACCGCGGATAATTATCCATCCCTTAATTCATGCTGAGGGGGAGACGGCCATACGCTGCTCCGGTCTGTGTAAGGGGCGACTGGCAAGACGGCCATACGCTGCACCGGTCTGACTGAGGGGTGAGATGGCCATACGCTCCCCAGTCCGGCTGAGGGGGAGGGACGGCCATACGCTAACCCGGTCTGGCTGAGGGCGAGACGGCAAACGCCGCAGGTCTGACTGAGGGTGAGACGACCATACGCTGCCCCGATCCGGCTGAGGGGGAGGGGGCATACGCTGCCGCGGTCTGGCGCTGAGGGGCGAGACGGCCTGGGCCATACGCCGCCCAGGTCCGGCTGAGAGGGAGGGGGAGACGGCCATATGCTGCCCAGTGCCCCGGTACGGCTGAGGGATGAGACGACATACGCTGCCCCCGTCTGGCTGAGTGGTGAGACGGCCATACGCTGCCCCGGTCTGGCTGAGTGGCGAGACGGGCATACGCTGCACCAGTCCGCCTGAGGAGCGAGACGGCCACACGCTGCCCCGGTCTGGCTGAGGGGCGATAAATTAATTATTTTGGCTTAATGTTCAAGATATGCTTTACAAAAAAACTTTAAAAAGCAAAATATTTCAAAAGCATAGACTTGCAACCACGTACCTAACATACTTATCTAACGGCGATGACTTCAAATTACCGCTCGTCAACACTCAACACCCGCCAAAAGACCGCAAAACGCTCGAAAGCGCAGCTGCGGCGACGGGGCTGGCCACGACTGGACCAGAGCACCAGTGACGTCATCGCTAATGCTTAGACGCTCGGCAGTCGATACATGGGGAATCCCGGGATGACACCCCTGGCATAAATAATAACCGTGTTCAATAAGACGTGGTGTGCTGTGTACAATAAGCTTGACCAATCACCGTTGAGCTCTCTAGAGCCAGCTCATCGCTGATTGGTCAAACTTACTGTACACACCATGCGAATGCTAGTCTGAACACCACTATTCTCAAGCGGGTAAACAAACTGCGAGGCGGACGGCAGTTGCCAAGGCCCCCAAGTTTGGCGAAATAGAGCCAAATTCTTTGGGCTATAATGCTGTGACGTTATCAGTCAATCTTGTATAAACTTCCCATCTGTAGCCTATTTCACAAAGCAAAACAGTGTGTAATTACAAAGAATTTCTTTGTAATTACAAATAATTTGTACACATGTTTGTAGTTTGGATTTCACAAAACCCCAGGGCAGTAAATCTCAATTTACTATTTACAAACTACTTTACAAAGATAATGTTTGTAAAAATGTTTGCAATTGCATACGTTCTATTTCTCAAAGGTTGACGGAAGTGAGGAAATGTTTGCAATTGCAAACTTGTAATTCCAGTGGGTCAGGGGTTCTGAATTTCAGAAACTGCATTGACAGTTGACATTGTTTGACTGTTCAGGTTATTTTCTTGGTGAGGTTGTTACGTTGCCGAGGTTGTTAGGGTAATGGTTTAGTTATGCATAGGTATAGCTGCCCAAAACAATTTATTTTTCCGAGAGATTCGAACAGGGATCTCCAGCTTTGCAGTCCAGTCACAGTGCATGCACCTTACCGATTGCGCTGAGGGGCGCCTCCGCGCGGAGAAACCGCATGGCGATAGAATTGCAGCGGTCAACGATGTCTTGTGCAATGTACAGTGAACCTTCACCCTTTACGAAGTAAGAAATCGGCTAGGTTAGGTGAAAAAATGGTCGAGAAATTCAACGATCTTTCCTTTAAGAGTAGTTCTGTTGTTATGCTCCGCCACCTGGTGAATGGTCAAATTCTGTTTACTCTAACTGCTTACCAAGATGTATTTTTACGATCAAAGTTTGCATTCCGATGAAATGTTAATTAAAAGATTATTCTCCCTATAACTCATTTTATATTGAATACAAAATAAACCACAATGTAAATATTCGTTAAATTAATTTGTTAACAATCAAATTATTTGTCATTAGCATCAAGTTTTAATACAAACGTTCTTGATTTCAAGCTTTCTGCTGTACCAACATTTGTGTTTATAATTTTCTTTTCAATCGGTAATTCAGAGGTGGCGAATGTTTGTGAAATAGCTTTTTGTGAGGTTTGCAATATTTTCATTTTGTAATCTTTGTAATCGCAAACATGTGTAATTACTAACTTCTTTGTGAAATAGGCCTCTGGTATAAACATTGGCGGTTCGTTCGAAAATCTGCTCTAGAGCCGTTGAGGTAGAGTATTGATAAAAGCGCACATTGGATCATATGATTTCTATATCCAAGCTACAATTCTGTTATCTCAGTTCAAAACCCCATGTTAAGGTCGACACTTCCCTTTAACATTTCGGACCTGTCCATCTCTTCTACCCGCCTAATATCCTTACTTATCTGATTTATCGGGTAGCCCCTACTGCATAGGTTCTTATTACGAGTTCGCGCTCGCTCGTCATTCCGTGGTATATGGGTAAAATCTGCATATGCGCGGCCCGGCCCGGCCCGACCCGACCCGTGGCGACGCTTTTGAGAAGCTCATATCTCTGCAACCACACATCCGATTGACAAGCTGACTTCTTAGCTGAGCAGCCCCATCCAACCTACCCTGTTTGAGACTAGTACCGACTCATGTGGGTGACTACCACTGTGTGTGGCGCGTTCCGCGTGAGAGGTGTTGCAAAATGTTTTCTCGCAAAAACTCTGCAACGGCTGGGCCGATTGTGTGAAAATTTGGTGTGTGGTTAGGGACCCCTCAACCGGCAATTTTTCACAAGTCAGGGGTGGGGTGCCTCTGCACGTGTGCACGTGCACACCCCTATTCTATATCACAGGAACGGATGAACCGATTGCGTTCTAATTTGGTGTGTGATTAGGGACCTCTCAACCGCCAATTTCCCACAAGTCAGGGATGGGGTGCCTCGGCACGTGCGCACGTGCACACCCCTATTCTATATCTCGAACAGCTGAGCCGATTGTGTTCATATTTGGTGTGTGGTTAGGGACCCCTCCGCCACCGCCAACCCACAAGTCATGGGTGGGGTGCCTCTGCACGTGCGCACCTTTTTTTTGTATCTCTGGAACTACTTGCCCGATCGGGTTGAAATTCACAATACATTTATTTCACGCTCGCTCATTCATCGCCAACTACGGCGCCTTACTGGTGTATATATTTGGCATTCAAAATCCGCGTTGGAGCTACATAATCGTTTTGCCCGCATTAGCCGTTTTCACGAAGGATTTTGCGTTTGGGCGATTCGGGCGTTTGGGGCGATTGGGGCGTTTGGGGTAAATGGGTCCAAAGCATGTAAGAACATGGCTTTTCCCAGTGATTTTTGTTATCAATCGCAATTTTATGAATTAATGTATAAGTATATGCTCTTACAATGTAATATTTCCCGTTAGTTTGCTTTGAATATTCAAATTCTTGAGTAAATCTGGCAATTTTGGGTTTTGTTAGTACCTTCTACAAAACATACCGAAAACGCCTAAAAAAGAGGCTAAAAAGTATACTAGATAATCAGCTTTGATTAAATAAAATATGCAATTGAGTTAGTTCGGGCACAATTGAAGATATTAATGACAAAGAAATATAATATTATGCTGACAAATGCAATAAAATGCCAAAAGCATAGACAGGCCTTAATTCAACGTCGCTCCGTCCCGCTGAGATCGTCCAATTATAGCGGTAACTTCGTTGGTTTCCGAAAACCGGAACAATCCTTACTCATTTATTTAAGCAACGAATCACACCAAATGTTCTTGATTTGATTAATTGATGAATCTCATAAAAAGCTGAAAGGACTTCAGCAAAAGCACTTATAAACACATGCAACATGCGGGCTTTCTGCAGCCACTGGTACTGCAAACTCAAAAATGGCTGCTCTTGATCGAACGGACGGCATTGCTGGGCGCAGATCACAGCTCTGCGAATGCGTAACGTAACGTCAGGCGACCGGCTTGCCAGTCGTCATGGTGACCGGCCGGCTGGCGCTGGAGCCACGTGGTTGCCATGGTGACCGGGCGGCGGCGTCTGCGCAGAGCCAGCATTCCCGTCATCTTACAACAAATGATCAAAACGAAATAGCTAATTATCATTAATCCTTGCCATCGAAAGTGAATATGACTGAAAATATGAATGGACTAATTCATCTAGTTTTCATTGAAATAAGCTATTATTCCTGAAACCCATGTCTTTGCAAAATATGACCATTTCCCGAGCACCGCACTTCCGGGATTCGAGCAAGATGGAGTCACACCAAACGCCCGAAACTGCCACAGCTATCTGGCATCACCAGAGGTAGCTTAAGATGAAATTGTTAATTTTAAGTGAACTATGGTGTTATCATTCAAATGGAATTTCCAGAAAAATGCATTAATTCATAAAGTTGCGATTGATACCAAAATCACAGGGAAAAGCCGTGTTCTTACGAGCTATAGACCCATTTACCCTAAACGCCCCAATTGCCCCAAACGCCCCAATTGCCCCAAACGCAAAATCCTTCGTGAAAATGGCTATTGCAAAACCTGGCGGTATGCCTCTTTTTGTGTGTACTGGGTGATCTGAGGAGAAATGGAGGTAAGCTTTTGTGTCGGTTGGCTTAGTATAAACATCTGTGCATATAGTATCCCCATGCGTGCCCACACGCACATCTAGGAACTCCACACTACTAGTCGAGTGTCGCAGATCTAGCTTAATTTGATTATGCAGGCTATTTGCCAGATCATTACATTTTCTCAAATTATCTTCCCGTTGAAGCCAAATTCCGAATATATCATCTATGTATCGCAAGTACAGGAAGGGTTTCAGATCAGAAGAACCCAATAGCTCGGACTCCCATTTTCCTAGGTATTTACCATATACCGAGATACCCTTTCAACATTAGCACGTGCTTTTGGGAATCGCTTTCGGCCCGCTGCGGCTAGTGTTGAAGGTATCTGGGAAACGATTTGGCCCGGGACATTTTTAGTTTCCCAGACAATTATTTAACAGAATATTCAGAGCCGAAGTGTGCCAAAATCACACATACATATTTGCTATATTTATGATTACTGGATTTGTCAAATAAACCCTGTGAATCGTCTTAAAACATTGTTGCACTGTCACATACGTAACCATTTATTGTATGAAATATAATAGGCTGAATAAATTCTTGAAGTTCAATAGATCCAATCTGTAAAAGAACACAGTACATAAACGGCATATGGTAAAATAAATACCTCCCTTGGGCCGGCAGTTTGTTTAAGTCCTCGGTCATCCTGCAAATTTTTGCACTCGCCCTACGGGCTCGTGCAAAAATTTGTCAGGCTGACCTAGGACTTAACAAACTTTTTCCCGGCCCCGGGAGGTATTATATAATACTTTAGTTAGAGATGCATAATGCCGTCCAAGTTTGGACCCAATCGCAGTGCCATTGACCTGGATGTAATGTTTATAATTTTCAACGCTAAAGTTGTTAATGTCTAGAACTAGCTGAATCATTTATAATACTTCTTGTGTTGGAATGATAGGATTTTGTCTTGCATCGACAGCCTGTCTACAGGCCGCGCTAGGCCTTCCTCTCTCGGAACACTAGGGTACAGCTTGCTGACGTCCATGCAAAAAAGGATTGGTTTTGGTCCATTTAGAGGGAATAGTTCACCTAGAGATATTTCTTTGAAATTTGGTTTGAGTATTGTCCATACTCATTTATCTCACATATATTCTGTTTTAACATCTTTTAAAATTTTGATTTTGTGGTGATTTTTCCAACAAATCAGTTTTTGTTCATTTTGGGGTCAAAAACCCAGAATTTTGCAAATCCGAGATTGCCATTTGAAAGAAAATTACATTTTATATCATTGCTTAGTTTCATTTGCAATTTGCTATACAACTCTGTTTTCTACGATTTTTCAAACATTTATCGTTTTTCCACCAACATGACGTCATCAAAACATCATTATTTCCAAAATTTCTCAACCATTTGCAACGAAATGTTTACAGCATACGTATAATTTTTGTATACTTAGCTACTGAAAATGTCAACAAGATGCACCGCATGTCTAAAAAGTCATGCAAGAAAAACCTCGGGGGGTCGTTTTAAGGCGGCCGCACACTAGGCCATTCGGCGCGCGATATACTGCGACATTCCGCCTCGGAAATTCGCGTCGATACCGCTGAATATCGTCCTTGTTCCGGCGGACTCGGCGCTGTCTGCTCGCGAGATTCCGCCCCGCCGACCTACAGCATGTCGCAACCTGTGCCTACAGCCTGTCACAAGGTAAATTAATTATGGACATTTTTCGACGAAGATGTAAGTTTAGAACCACGAAACTTTTAGATAACAAATTTCACAGCGGCAAGAGCATGCTGTGCAAAATTTGTACCTCTGTCTTGCATATATTCGCCACTGTTGCCTGATCAATTTTGTTGTACGCGGCTCCGCGGCGTTCAGTCGCGGAAAAAAGCTCGTTCGAATCAGCTTTTTTCCGCCGGTCCGCAGATGGCCGGCCGACGACATTCGTCCGCGATTTTTGACGTTTCGGCTGACGCGAACGCGGAAAGTCGCCAAAGATGCGCGGAAAGTCGTAGCGTTATCGCGACCTCCGCGCGCCGAATGGCCTAGTGAGCGGCCGCCTTTAGGGTTAAAGGGAATGTTTCACCTTTGTATTGGTTTTGAACTGAGATAGCCATTATCTTTGGCCGTTATTGAAATGTCGAAAATACCAAGGTCATTTCCCAAAAAACTTAGCCGTTTTTAAGCAATTTAATTTATAATTTACAAAATGGGGTCTAGGCTAGTCCCGCCGCTGATCAGCTGACAGCCAAAAATGTCAGCATAAAGGTTTTCTCTATAGCGCTCTAGTCTCTATAGCCCAATAATGACTACATCATCTCAAATTAAAAACTTAATTTGTATCAAATTAAGTGACTTTTTGAGAGAAAAAATATCACCATCGTTTTCAGAAGCACTTACTACGGGACACGAACTTCAAGATTGTTGGTCCTGGATGTCAGACGACCTGTATTTATCGAACCTTGGCGAGTACGATGTAAACAACGGCCAACGCGATAGGTAGCGGTCTAAGTTGAAGTTTTTCACGTTGTTTGAAGTCTCAGTTATGGATTGATTGCTTTTTAAAAAAAATTGAGCTATCGCAATGCCTCGCACTCGTCATTGTGATCTGTGCGGGAGAAGCACTGAACTCTATAACATGGAACGCGCATTGGCCGGAAGACTGGTCTAATGCCGGCCGCCATCTTGCCGGTACCAAAAAGGCGGCCGGGCACGCGGCCGCCCGTGTTAAAGGAATAAAGGGATTATACGGGTTTTCCCCAGAATAATTGAGTTACGTAGTAAAACGTACTTATAAAGGTGGTAGAAGTCCCACGGTAGCCACATTTTTCTGGAAATGACCTCTTCTTTACGTAAGGACATTCCAAAGTGCGCGGTGATGCCACCGCGTATTTTCTGCAGGACCGGCTGAGGCAGAGCCAGTCATCTTCTTTATGCTAATAAAAACACCTCACTTATGGCATATTTCCGGTAAAATAAGCAATACTTGAAAGAAAATAAACTTGTTTTGTTCCAACGACAGCAGCAGCTACCTAGTTTTCCCATAACATTCTATATTCTTCATTAATTTTCATGCCAAAAAGTTAATACGCCACCACCAAATTCAACGCTAAAGGCCAGAGATAAGAAAACCACAAAAACACAAAACCTCAACGAACAGTGTGTAGTAATACAAAGTCCCGTCAGTTTTGAATTGCGTAATAACTTTGTGATCCAGTGTAGGACTTGCAGATAATTCAAAACTCTAAAATTGATCTTAAGATAAAAGTGGTGGACAGTAGTGCCGATCAAGTACTCGTTATCTGATACTAGTCTCGAAAAACGCCCAAGTTTTAACGCTGATAATTGCTGAAATAATGGACTAAATGAGCATTGAGGCCCCTGTTATATGTCTTAAACGTGTTTAAAGCTCATACAACTGCAAAAGAATGCATTTACTTTCAGGACGGAAACCCGTATAATCCCTTTAAAGGATGGGGAGGCGGGTACACCGGCTGACATTTTACAATATATTGAGCGAACTACTTGTGGTAGCGCAATATGACTATTGACTACCACTACAACGTTTGTAAACAACGATTGTACAAATGCAAACCGCATTCGATAGGCCTGGGAAATGTATTGAGGGGAAACATATTATTGTTGACCTCGGGGTCACTGATGACGTCACAGGTCAGGTCAAGGACACAATGTTTGACCGTGTCAAAAGGTCTCGATGGATGGAATTGTCGCACACAATTGCGACATTAAACGCATAAGCAGTCGATACATCGGTATGATTCGTGTGTCTGACACTTCTAAGTACCATTCTAAGCTGTTTATGACCATGGGTCAGGTCAAGGTCATCCGAGGTCACGAGGTCAAACCACATATTACGGTCATTAGACGTTGTAACACATGTGTATGGGTTTGTTTTTCGTCTAGAACGCGAAAAATGACCTTAGAACATTGTTTGTTCCATATAAATAGAAGTAAAAAGCAAAAACGGAAATGCATTTTTTATGCATAGTAATGCTGTGAGAAGTGGTCGATTTTTGTCATTTGAAGGTCATAAGTCAGTCATTTTTAAATATATCGCCTTCAAATTTGGCATACATATTCACCGAATACGTCTCGATCAGATATATTCCGGTTTTTGGATAATTCTGATTTTTTGTTGACACTTTTGTAAAAACAAAGAAAAATGTATTTGGATTAAAAAAATGAATTAAAGAAACTCAAAAATCCGAGATGGCAGTTTGATAGCCCGGTCTATTGTCAGTAATTCTATTTAAGACAATTTAATTTATCTTTAACATTGTACCTTTGACAGCGTTTTCCGCAAACCATTATTTTTCAACAAAAACCGAAGAACATGACGTCACTCTGACGTCATTCCCGGTTGACCTATAATAACCTTATCTTTTTCCTTTGGCCAGCATGTGTGGAATTGATGTGAGAGAAGGTACTGCAAGTTTGGTGGCGATACTGGCGTTGGTTTAGGAGTTATTGCAAAATAACGGGAGGGCGGGGGGAAATAGCCCCCCCGTAAGTCGCGGGTTAAGTAATTTCGACACAGGACTAGTGGGCCCCTTTTATAAAACAGTTTCGTGCCCCGCCGCAACAAGATAGTTATATGGCGCCCAAAACCTCTAGATATAATAACCCTTCAAGAAAACCACCCCTTGTCTAAAAAAATATGTCATGGAAAGGGAAGTGAAACTATGCTGCCGCGCGAGAAAATAACGGCAAAAACTGATAGGTGCAAGAAAGCAGAACACTTGAGGAATGAACTCCGAGACATCGTCAAGTAGCTCTCTTAAGCTAAGTGTGCTAGTTCCGAAAAGTCTGACTCGTTCAGAGACTAAGTTGCGACACGACACTAGGACATGTGCCACGGAAAGCATTTCTTCACAGCCAGGGAAACGCGGCTTGCTGTCTCCACAGAGCAAGTAGCGGTGTGTGGCGAAAGTATGTCCTATACGAAGGCGGCACAGCTGTACTTCCTCTCTCCTGGAAGTCCTCGAAGACGACGGCCAGGGCGCGAGGCGCGGTTTAACTGCCTTCAGTTTGGAAGAGCCGGTGCTCGAGCATTCTTCCTGCCACTAAGAGTGAACATGGGACGAACAGGCAGCAAAGAAGTCCCTGGCAGGCAGCGGCAGAGAGCGAGTACACTGCGCTCGCGTCGTACTGAGGCAGCCTCGTCTGCCCGCTCATTTCCGGAGACGCCAACATGGATAGGGATCCAATAAAAGACCACAGACATCCCAGCTCGGTCTAGGGTGGTGAGAAGCATTAAACCGGCCGGTTTCAGTTGTTTTGGAAGTAATGAAGCGCTGCCCCTTGCCCTGGTTCCGCCCCTGATTGCACACCAGTGAAGTGGAGCATCTCAACGGATCGCAATAGTTTTTTTCCTTTTTTGCATTGGATGAAACATCTGTGGCCAGGGTCACCGCTACTTTATGGTAAGTATTTGGAAACTTTGGGGTGGCACTGGCCAAGTTTAGGTATAAGTCATCGAACGACCCCTGCTTGGTAAATATTTCAATCCATAAAATATATTCATCCCATTCAAAAACATGCTTTACAAATAGTTTGTTTTCTTTAAATATAATCATCAGTAATAATTCAAACATGCCAATGCTTATTTCCGAAGCTGCATAACGTGCAAGCAAAAAATGCGTCCTTGTGAGACATGCCTACAATGCCGCCGGATGCTAGAAACGGAAATCTCTCGGAGAAACCACACACAAATTGTAGTAAAAAAGTCCTGGTAAAACGGGCATTCGTGTGCAGAGTTGGATTTTTCATTTCATGACTTGGTCCCGGAGAGTAGAAATCCATAGGTAGAGAGTAACATTGTATTGTGAGGCAAGTTCAGATTTTCATTTTTGTTTTAATTATTTTACTTGGAAAGTAAAACATCCTGATTTGTAATAGATATTAAATCCTTCTGAGGAAAATTGCATTGTATTTTAACTACAATGTCAGTAAGATCAGGCGAAAAGAGAGCAAATTTCTTGAACAAATATGAAGAGAGCAAAATTCTTTGGACCCAAAAAGTCCAGAAAATGGCCGAAAATCCAAGGCTGTTCGTGTGACGCCCCAAAACGGGTCATATAGCCCGGACAGTGAACTGCTGTTGTGAAGCGCTGCCACGGAGTCACGGAGGATATTTCGCAACGTTACTCGGTCTCTAGCGAACATGAGCCAGGCCTAATGCTCAATAACATTGCCTTGGCAACATCTTGTTTGCGCTGCATGTCGTCGCCCCTGCGAGGCGAATGTGCTGCAACCCGAGGGCAACGGGGTCATGACAAACCAATCTAGAGTCACAGGGTGCCATCCATTTGTTTTTTTCTTTTCTTAAAAAAGCGTCGCGTCAGCGGATGTCATCATCAGCCTCGGATCCAGACGAGGTAGCCCGGTATACAAGTACTCGTCTGACCCCAAACGACACTACCCGCACTACCAAACGACAACACTACCACACTTCCTAACGAGAACACTACCACACTACCAGGCAGCCGCAATACCACGGACAGGGATCAGGCAGACTGAACAAAATTCAAGATTTCAGCTTTTTTAATTTATCAATGAATATCGCCACCCCGATGCCAATGCCGTCGAGAACTTTGATGGACTGCAGCCGCGTCCTTATTAATTCCCACTCAGAAAGCTAAACAGGCCCGAGACCCAATGCTCTCCTCCCCCCCCCCCCCCCCGGTCCCGGTAACCCCGGATCAGCCACCAGTGATTGAGAACGAAACTCACAAACAACACTGGCTGCTGCTGCTGCTGTGATGAGACGTCAAATTGAGGAGAGGAGATTGATAAGACATCCGACCGACTGCAGTAAGCAAAACATACGCCGTTTTGCTCTCCTGGTGATGCATGTTAGAAGCTTTAAAAAACAACCCTTCACCCGGCATTGACCGGGGGAGGGGGGATGAATATCCCCCTGGCGAACTTTCGCAATAGCTCAAAAGCCAACAGCGCTATCAACGCGAAACTTAGGATACCTTCTCCTACTCCAATGTTACGTCTTCCGTGCAAAGATGAAGCAATTTAGTCGATTAAAAAAAGATACAGCAAATTTAGTGACGTCACTACACTACGACTACGAGTCACTACGAGTTTGACGAAAAAAATCGTCACTACGAGTTTGACAAAAAAAATCAGCTAAACTTTAACAGGCCGTGGACAGGCCATTTGTGAGAAAAATGCAATAAAAACGTCACAAGATATAAAATGACCAGGGCTACAAAATAGCTATCTCGGATTTTTGAAAATTTTGCTTTTAGACCCCGAAAAAAATTGTTTTTTTCTGCATGCCCTCAAAATCAAAATTTTCCAACATTTTCAAAAAAGCGGAATATATTTTTGAGAACCACATATGGACAGTACCCAAACCAAATTTACAAGCAATATCGTTATTTTCGACTGACTTATGGCCCCCTAAGTTGAGAAACTAATGACGTCATATTTTGAAATTGCATTTTATTTTTATTTTAGTGACCAGGTACAGACAAATAAATGCCAGCACTGTATTTCTGAGACAAAACTGGTCTAGAAATATGTATTTTATTTAGATTTATCCATTTCAAATTCTGATTGTGTGACCTGACCTCGACCTGAGCTTGATACTAACTTCACTTAAATGCGGTCAAATGGTACCATGGCTATCACTATCGAATTATACGTATAAAATAGCCCATAAAACATGTGTCGCATGACTTTCGTAGATCTGCGCATAGCGTCCTTTTGTGACCTGACCTTTGCCAACAATCTCACTTTAGCTCATGCGGGATGTGTATTATACATTTGGGAGCACTTTGGGTGATCATGGTCGTAATCAAAGGCTTTGTATGGAAAGTATGGCTCATAAACTCAAATGACTCGATTTTGACCTTTGACCCGACCTTGACCTAAAGACCTCAATTTGAAAATTTAGAGTAAGCTTTAGATGCGTTCATTGAGAGCTTTCGAATGCCGCCCTGCGCGTCTCGCTGCGATAATTGGTTCCGGAGATAACGAGGGGGCAATATCCCCCTCCGGTCAATGGCGTTCGGCTGACTGAGACCCCGGTCAATGCAGGGTTAATGACCTAAAAAATAAATATTTTTATCGTCACCAATTCTAAGTGAAACGTTTGTCAGTCAAAGCGCCAAAACATCATTTGTATTGCTTTGTGAATAAATGCAGATGCAACACATCTCATCGGAATGATTAAGTGATGGTAGCTGTGCGTTAATTCATAAGAGTTTATGTTATACCTCGGGATTACTGCCTTGCATCAGTTTTTTACCGAGTCCAAAACGGAAATATGGTTGCTGAGGTGTTTTTACAGGTCAGAGGTAAAATGAGTACAACCAGTTAGGCGCCGTAGTCGGCGATAAACGAGCGAGCGCGAAGGAAATATACGGTGAATTTCAACTCGATAGGGCAAGTAGTTTCTGAGATACAAAAAAAGGTGCGCACGTGCGCACGTGCAGACACCCCACCCATGACTTGTGGGAAGGTGGCGGCGGAGGGTCCCTAACCACACACCAAATTTGAACACAATCGGCTCAGCCGTTACTGAGTTATAGAATAGGGGTGTGCACGTGCAGAGGCACCCATGACTTGTGGGAAGGCGGCGGCGGAGGGGTCCCTAACCACACACCAAATTTGAACACAATCTGCCCAGCCGTTGCGGAGTTTTTGCGAGAAAACAATTTTCAACACTCCTCACGCGGCACGCGCCACGTGCAGTGGTAGTGACCGACATGAGTCGGCACCGGTCTCAAACAAGTGTGGTTGGAGGGGCTACTCAGCAAAGAAACCGGCTTGTCAATCGGACGTGCGGTTGCAGAGATATTAGCTTCTCAAAAGCGTCGCCACGGGCCGGGCTGCTCATATCCAATTTTTTCCCATATACCACGGAAGGACGAGCGAGCGCTTCGCGCTCGCTCGTAAGAAGTTAAACACCTAAGTATTTCTCATGTGTATGGGAGTCCCCTTTAAAGGGAATAGTACACCTTTAACATTAGTTTTTAACTGAGATAGCCAGATTGTCGGGAGTACTGAGAAATCTCCAAAGCTGGAATTTTTCCTTCCAAAACGGCCTAGTTGCTGAGTTTCAACGCAAAAACCGTTGGGTATATTTGGTCATATTTTAAAGGGCCAAATCTTGTGACGTTTCGCATATGTCATTAGTATTCCTACCGCACTTCATTTTCGTTATTTGAACCGACCGTCACCGAAACGCATCATGTGTTCCAAGGCCCCATAACCAGGTAAGGACACGAGCCATTTGGCCTTGAACGAAGGCCGCCGGATGACGTCAATGGCGGCAGCCGGCTCCTTCGCGGCGCCGCGCTCAAGCGGAACACCTAAGTCAGCCGACAGTTACAACTCGTCAGTGACGCACACAGGGAGAGGGGGGGGGGGGGGGGGTCAAAAGGGTCAGCTGACCCCCTCAATTTCTGAGGGGCACGCATCACATGGCCCCGTATTCTGGCCCATACCTGGCGCTGGCAGGGGCCCGGTCTTGGTCAGGCCTGATCGAGACAGGGGCCCGTTGCTGGCAAATTGGCGTGATATGGGGGCCGGGCAGGACGAGGGCCCGTTAACAACATGCACCCGGTCCTTATATATTCTTGATACTGGCCAGTTCCTGGTAGGGTTCCGGTCTTGGTCAGGTCCGATCGAGGCAGGGGTCCGATGATGGCAAAGGCGTGATATGGGGCCCGGTCAGGACGAGGGCCCGGTCACAACAGGGCCCACTCCTTGCACATTTTTATACGGGCCTGTTACTGGTAGGGGCCCGATCAATGCAGGGCCCCGGGGATGGCAGAGGCGTGATATGGGGCCCGGTCAGGTCGAGGGACCCGTCACGACATGACCCGGTCCTTGCAAACTATTTATACGGGCCCGTTCTTGGTCAGGCCCGATCGAGGCAGGGGCCCGGTGCTGGCAAGGGCCCGGTCACAACAGGGTCCGGTCCTTGCAATTTATTGATACGGACCCGGTCCTGGAAGCGGCTCGGTCTTGGTCACTGGTCAGGCCCGATCGAGGCAGGGGCCCGGTGCTGGCAAAGGCGTGTAGCAGGGGCCCGGCCAGGCGTCGAGCCCGGTTCCTTCGAATTATTGATATCACGGGCACATTCCTGGCATGGCAGTAAGGCAGGGGCCCTGTCTTGATCAGGCCCGATCCTGACAAAATGTGACATGCCGGAGCCGTCCTAATGAGGGCCCTCTCATGACAGGGGCCGTTTTCTGCACACCGAGAGCCCGTGTTAAAACAGGCCCGCTCGAACATGGTAAAATCCGCGATCGGGGCAGGCAGAGGTCAAGAAAAGCTGTCTTGCAAATGACGAATTTTGTGAAGAAACCCTGATATTTTCGGTGTCTCATACGAGCCTTCTTTTACGCAACGTTAAGCTGAGCCTAGCCAAAGTGGGGGGGGGGGCGTCCTGAAGTGGGGGAGGGGGGGGGGGGGGCAAGAGCACCATCTGCCCCCCCCCCTGTTCCCGGGCCTATGCGCCGGCGGCAGCCGTGTCACGGACGTCGCCAGCGCTGGCTGTGCGCTGCGCGCTCTGCCGCCAGTTACGTCACCTCAAGTCTTTTTGGCTCAAACGAAGTGGCTTATACGGCGCTCGTTCAAGCGGTGTCACCCCCTGATGTGTTCATAAGCTATGAATATTATTGGCCATAACTTTGTCAATTACCATTGGATTTCCAATTGAAAGTAATGCCGACACTCGTCTTGAAAATGCACATCTTTTGATGGGTGGTTCATACCTGTAACTGCAATGTTCGCTGCAGGAGAAGTATCCATAATTTATTGTCCCTATTATACACGTAACTTCAGGTTTTGAATAAATAACTTGGTTAATTTTTAACCGACTTCCAATTTAAAATTACCAAAATATGCTTCGTGAAAGTACGCATGTTTTGATGGGTGGATGGCCGCGGTACCTGCAATATATCGATTAAATTGTGCAAATGTTTGTTCTTGCATTACGCTGTCTTGCGGCAAGTTTGTGATGAGCTATACATATTATTGGCCATAACTTTGTCAATTTTCATTGGATTTCCAATTGAAAATAATACCAACACTCGTCTTGAAAAGGTACACCTTTTGATGGGTGGCTCGTACCGGTAGCTGTAATATTAACATTCAACTGCACATCCACACATTTATTTACATCCACCACGCACCGATGAACACACATTTAAACACATTTGTGGGTAGGTATATCACATTTATCTATGCACATGAACATTACGGGTATGTGTGCACGCAACGCCACTCCAACTCTACTCATACAAGGCCATAGTGTACACATTCACACATTTCAATCGCGATCAATATACTCGCGAGTCGCGACCCAGCGAACGAGGTTGTTAAGGCGGCCGCACACTAGGCCATTCGGCGCGCGGAGGTCGCGATATCGCTACGACTTTCCGCGCATATTTAGCGACATTCCGCCTTCGCGTCAGCCGAAACGTCAAAAATCGCGGACGAATGTCGTCGACCGGCCATCTGCGGACCGGCGGAAAAAAGCTGATTCGAACGAGCTTTTTTCCGCGACTGAACGCCGCGGAGCCACGGACAACAAAATTGATCAGCCTAACAGTGGCGAATCTATGCAAGACAGAGGTGCACATTTTGCACAGCATGCTCTTGCCGCTGTGAAATTTATTATGTAAAAGTTGCGTGGTTCTAAACTTACATCTTCGTCGAAAAATGGCCATCATTAATTTACCTTGTGACAGGCTGTAGGCACAGGTTGCGACATGCTGTAGGTCGGCGGGGCGGAATCTCGCGAGCAGACAGCGCCGAATCCGCCGGAACAAGGACGATATTCAGCGGTATCGCCGCGATTTTCCGAGGCGGAATTTCGCAGTGATATGGGGCGCCGAATGCGTAGTGTGCGGCCGCCTTTAGTGTTGCTTACATGTTGTGATTCAAGGATAGACTTTTGCCGGTATGACGTCACCACTCGTTTTGGTGACGCAAGATTATTGGCACGTCATTTGTATTAATATCAATATTTTTCCAATTATGACAAATTAGTACTTTTTCTCGCAAAAACGAATGGCAGAACCATAATCAGGACACTCTTTTCCATCATTCCACATGCTTTTCCCAAAGTGTCATATCCCCTTTAACCCTATTTGTAACAGGGG
>JAXIVJ010008651.1:52500-54543 GCA_036785665.1 Chirona hameri
CGGCCCAAATCCGCGGGGAAAACAATGGGGACAAAACAAACAATTTTGCCACAAAAAGATGCCCCCCCCTACGGAGAGAGGCTGGATCTGCTAGTGCGAAAGATAATTTCATTAGCTGTCACTCAGGCTTCATCAGATTTGATCTCGGGTCAATAGCTAGCTCAGGGAAGGCCATCGAACGTGAAACATTCTTAAAATCGCGGAATTGTTTTGAGGGAATAACTTTTGAGATACGCATGATAAAGTGATACTTACAGTTTTCACCATTGTGTTTCTCTGTCGAGACGCATCGAATGGTATATCGGATGATCATGACCTAGTTAGGTCATATTCGAAAATTGACCTGTCCTGTGCTCAGGTCAAGGTCAGATCAAGTTCAAATTTTGCATCAATCAACGTGTCTCGACGAGCGAAACACAATGTTGATAACTCCATTACTCTACCTTCATTTGGCAAAGAGTTATTGAATAAAAAAACACGTAACCTCTTCGGTCACCTGAGTTGACCTAGTAGAGGTCACATAAAAAAAAGTGACTTGGATCTTTGATTTGGCACAAGAATGGTGTAGGTAGCTGGTGAAAACTGGCCAAATTTAAGCGTTTTCTGTGGATTTCTACGTGTTTTCATTTTCTCCATTTACTTATAATGGAAGTTTACCAAATCGAATTGACCTTAGGTCACCGATATTACACATTCGAGATATACGAATTGTAGGTACTTATGGGCTATGGCCTAAATTAATCCTGTGAGTTTCAAACCGCTCGGTCGATCACTTTGGCACGACCATAAACTTTCAAAAACTTGCTTGGAGGTGGGATCACTTAACGTGACTTGTGGACCTGACCTGAGATGACTCTAGATAAAAAATGACACAATTTGGGTGATTGTTCCTCAAAGAGTTACGCCAAGTTTGACGGCGCTGCGTGTCGACGTTTCCCAATATTTACGATAACCTCAGGGTACGGATATCCGCCCCCAAGCTTTTTTAATACTTCATATGGTGCCAAAGGGAGTCAGTTGCCGTGCGTGCTAATACTTCACATTATGGTGCCAACAGGGATCAGGTGCCGCATTTTTTTTGGGGGGGATCAGGCTAAGAACTTATCAGTCAATCTACGCATAGGTTCTGTTCGACATGGGCCTGTCCGACATTTTTTGTTGCGACTATTTAGGGGCCCGGCAAAATATAGGGGCCTAAATCCCAGGATATACCATTTCGCGCCATTTTTTTTTGGGGGGGGGGGGCGGATGTGGTTTTGATCGAGGGGGCCCCTCGGGATGCTGTGCCCTCCCCCTTGACGAAGGTCTGTCTGCGCCCCTGGATCTGACTTTAGGTCACCGATATTATAAATCCAAGATAAACGAATTGTAGGTACTTATGGCCTAATTAAGTCCTGTGAGTTTGAAACCGCTCGGTCAATCACTGTGGCTTTGGCACGACTTTCAAAAACTTGCTTGGAAGTGGGGTCACTTAACTTTCAAAAACTTCCTTGGAGGTGGGGTCACTTAACATGACCTATTGACCTGACCTGAGATGACTCGAGATACAAAATAACACAAAATGTGGATATTTGATGCCCAAAGAGCTATGCTAAGTTTGGTGGCGCTATACACCGCCGTTTTCCCAATATCTACGAAAACCTCAGGTGGGCGGATATCCGTACCCCACGTCGGTGTGCGTGTTAATACTTCATATGGTGCCAAAGGGAGTCAGTTGCCGCACAATATTTTGTATCAGACTACGTACTTATCAGTCAATCTACGCATGGGGTCTGTTTCACATGGGTCTGTCCGAGTTTTTTTTTTTCTCTCGATAATTTAGGACCTCTGCAAAATATAGGCCTAAATCCGAGGAGATACCATTTCGTTTTTGTTTTGTTTGGGGGGGACCCTTTGGCGGAAGGGCCCTCTGGGGATGCCGTGCCCCCTCCCCTTGTCGAAGGTCTGGCTGCGCCCCTGATTGCCTACCTCCCGTGATGTTTTATCTGGGGTCATCTCAGGTCAGGTTACAAGGTCACTTCAAGTGACCCAACTTTAAAAAGG
>JAXIVJ010008652.1:7500-54538 GCA_036785665.1 Chirona hameri
GGAGGGATGGACAAAAGTTCAGGGTAGAGTCAGGCAGTACAGCCCCAGGGAACATCAGCAGGTTACACTAGCAAATAGGTTCAGTGCGTTAGAGTCAGCAGCTGAAAGTGACAAGGTACAGATTCAGCATTTAGTGGTTGGGGACTCAAGGGTAAGGCCCTTAAGGCGAACATTCTGTGGGAAGAGGGACAAATGTATAGTTAAACCGGGGGCAAAAGTAGTTGATATGGGCCCTGTCATTGAGGCAGAACTGGGTAGGAGTAGCCCGGAGACAGTTATAATACAGGTGGGGGTGAACAACATAGGACCTAGACAGAGTGTGAGAATAGTAGCGGAGTACCGGAGCCTGCTGCAGAGGTTGAAGGAGTCCAGGAAACCAGTCATTGTGACTGGCATCCTCCCTCGCTGTGGAGCCAGTGAGGAGTGGTACTCGAGAGCTCTGTCTGTGAACAGCTCAGTTCAGAACTTATGTTCAGCTATGGGGCTTAGTTATGTAGACTTATGGGATCAGTTCTATGAGTGGCATAGGTACTATATGAAGGATGGGCTTCACTTATCGGATGAGGGGGCAAGGGCTTTGGGAGATGCCTACAGAAGTGTCATTCAGGGAAACTAGGTAGGAGGGGGGGTTCAGGGACGCTAGTACTAGGGCATCAAGAAGTAAGCATTGGTGGAAGTTCATGTCAGAATAGGACAGTAGATCATAATTCCCTCAGAATTAGTAGAGTCAGCTCAAAGTATTAGATCACATGTGTGTTGCTGAATGCCCAAAGTATTAGGTCTAAATTTGATGAGTTTGAGTGTTATGTTGCCCTTGAAAAGCCTGATATCATTTGTGTAACCGAGACATGGGTTAGTGAGGGGTATAATAGGGATAGGCTACAGGATTTCGAGTTACAAGGGTATAACATGTTCTCATACTGCAGAGAATCACGGCAGGGAGGCGGAGTGTTTGTATATGTAAATAGCTTGTACTGCACTACTAGAGTTGATGATTCTAGTAAAGTAAAAGAAGTAGAATCAATCCGGCTTGACATTAAAATTGGTACAGGAAACAGAGGAAGGTTGAGGATAGGTGCATTTTACAGACCAGGGAATCTTCCAAGGAACTCCCAAGCTGAAACAGACCAAGATATTTGTGAGGAAATACGTAGGAACTTTCGGGCTCAGTGTCTTATTATGGGAGATTTTAACTTAAGAGGATACGAAAGTATAGCAGAGGAAACAAATGAGTGTAGGTTGTATAGGCAAATCTTTGAAGAGGAGCTTTTCATGCATCAGTTTGTAACAGAGCCAACCAGACATTGCTCCATTCTAGACCTTGTATTCTCAGACAACAGTGATCTAGTTAGTGACATAAGTATTTGTGCAGGTCTAGGAACCAGTGATCACAATATGGTTAAATTCAATATCTCATCAGAAATGAGGCCCAAAGATAACCTTATTATGGTTCCAAACTTCAGCCGGGCTGATTTTGATGGTATTAGAAATGACCTCGCACAGATAAAATGGAACGTTGAGTTGGCAGGTTTAGATGCATGTGAGGCCTGGAATGTTTTCAAAGCTAGATTAAGCCAAATTCAAAATCGGCATATACCCCTCAGGCACAAACGTAACAGAACCAAGGGCAATCCAGTTTGGCTTACCCCAGAAGTAAGGAGTGCTATACAAGCTAAAAAAAGTGCATTTGGCATTTTGAAGGGATCTTCACTAGATATAAATCAGAAGGCCTACCAGAATGCAAGAAATTCAGTTAAGAAAAAGGTCAGAGCAGCTAAAAGGGCAAAGGAACTTGATTTAGCTAGACATTGTAATGCAGATAGTAAGAAGTTCTTCAGTTTTTATAAGTTAAGTACAGTTTCCAAAAATATAGGTCCATTTAAGGTAGATGATGTGTTAGTTAGCAAGGACAGTGAAATGGTTGAAGTGCTTAATGATCAGTTTCAATCTGTCTTTACTATCGAGGACCAGAGTAATATTGCAGCACTTCAGCCTGAGCTAGAGACAGAGGAGACTATAGGAGAGCTAGGTGGCATAAGTAGTGAACTTGTTCTAGAATATCTAAAGAAAGTAAGGCCTAACAAGGCAGAAGGACCTGATGAAATCCATGCTAGACTTTTAAGAGAATCTGAAAGGGAGTTGTCGGTTCCATTAGCCATAATATTTTCTAAATCACTTGCAGATAGTAAAATTCCACTTGATTGGAAAAGAGCAAATGTTGTTCCTATTCATAAAAAGGGAGATAGAAGTAAAGAGGAAAACTATAGACCAGTTAGTCTGACCTCATTAGTCTGCAAGGTGCTTGAATCAATCATCAAAGATAAGATTGTTGAATTCTTGGAGCAAAATGAACTCATCAAAGATACACAGCATGGCTTTAGGAAGGGCCGTTCTTGTTTAACTAATCTTCTGGAGTTTTTGGATGTTGCAACAGATAGCGTTGATCAGGGTAAACAGCTAGAGATGTAGCTTTTCTTGATTTCAGTAAAGCATTTGACAAAGTCCCCCATACAAGACTGGGGTTGCAACTTAAAATTCATGGGATCAGGGGCAAGATTCTGGATTGGATAGAAACGTGGCTTTCAGGACGCCAGCAAAGGGTTATATTGAATGGGTGCCAATCACAATGGAAGGAGGTTCTCAGTGGGGTTCCACAGGGCTCAGTCCTGGGCCCATTGCTTTTTATAATATTTGTGAATGCAATTGAGAACAGTATAGACAGCAAAGTCTTGAAATTTGCAGACGATCTAAAAGTTGTCAGGATTATTAGAGGAAAACATGATCAGGATGTTTTTCAATCAGATCTGGACAAGCTAGTTGAGTGGTCTGAAGCATGGCAGATGAAATTCAATTTGAGTAAATGTAAGATTATGCACGCTGGACAGGTTAGCAGTAAACATAGGTATGAAATGGGTGGGCAGAAAATGGAGCAGATTGAAAAGGAAAGAGATTTAGGTGTCGTGGTAAACAATAGACTATCAGCGTCAGACCAGGTTGTAGAAGCTAGGAAAAAGGCACTTAGAATGCTGGGGGCCATTAACAGAAATGTTTCCTACAAGAGTGAAAAGGTAATAACAAAACTGTATTGTGCATACGTTAGACCACATTTGGAGTATTGTGTACAAGCCTGGTCTCCAACATATGAGAAAGATTGCTGGTTGTTAGAAAGAGTTCAAAAAAGGGCAACAAAAATGATTAATTGTCTTGGTAGTTTACCTTATGAAGATAGATTAAGGAAATTGGGTATGTTTTCACTTAGATATAGAAGGCTAAGAGGAGATCTAATTGAAGTCTTCAAATTTGTAAATAGTCAGCATTCTGGATATTTAAAGGGTATGTTTGAGTTCAATAGGGAAAATCGAGGTAGAGGTCATCAGCATAAACTCATTATGAAACAAAGTAGGACTAGGCTACGACAGTCATTTTTCAGTAGAAGGGTTGTAGGACATTGGAATATGCTACCAGGGGATGTCGCTGATGCAGTGACACTTGCTTCCTTCAAAATTAGATTAGATAAATACTTTACAGAGAAGGGATTAGTTCATAAATACTCGTGGGATTAGCCTTCTTTTATGCAGGTAGAGTAAGGTGATTTGAAGGGGCGAGACTGGTGGAGGGGGGGGGGGGATGGGGGGGGGGGGGGGGGGGGTTGCAACCTCGGATGGGCCCAAGAGGCTCTTTGTTGCACTTTTCTTTTATGTCTTTATGTCTTTGTATATGTATATGTATATGTATATGTATATGTATATGTATATGTATATGTATATGTATATGTATATGTATATGTATATGTATATGTATATGTATATGTATGTGTATGTGTATGTGTATGTGTATGTGTATGTGTATTTGTATGTGTATGTGTATGTGTATGTGTATGTGTATGTGTATGTGTATGTGTATGTGTATGTGTATGTGTATGTGTATGTGTATGTGTATGTGTATGTGTATGTGTATGTGTATGTGTATGTGTATGTGTATGTGTATGTGTATGTGTATGTATATGTGTATGTATATGTGTATGTATATGTGTATATATATGTATATATATATGTATATATATATATATATATATATATATATATATATATATATATATATATATATATATATATATATATATATATATATATATATATATATATATAATATATATATATACCAGTCACCACATCGACTTACAGAATATTAAATACCAAAATATCGAAACCGGAAAGTGTCTGGTGTCAAAATGCCAAGCGGCAGAACATCGAGAGACAAACTATCCAGAAAACAAATGTCAAGGAGCAAGTATCTGATAGTGAATTACGCAGTAACGATATATCAAGGGACAGGGTCACAAGGGGTGTAATTTCGAGGACCAAATGGGGAAGATTCTACACCGGATATTGCAAAGCATAACATCGGACATTGAACAAATATTACCTTCTAAGATTAAAGGTAATGTTTCACCTTTGTATAAGTTTTTAACTGAGATAGCCATTACCTTTGGCCGTTATTGAAATGTCTAAAATACTAGGTCATTTTCCCCAAAACATAGCCGTTTTTAAGCAATTTAATTTATAATTTTCAAAATGGGGTCTAGGCTAGTGCCGCCGCTGATTGGTGGACAACCACTTTGTCAGCCAATCCCACTTCGTCAGCCAATCAGCGGCGGTCTATAGCTCAATAATGACGTCATCATCCCAAATTTGAAACCCTAATTTGTATAAAGTTAAGTGATTTCCGAGATAAAACAATATTACCATCGTTTTCAGCAGCACTGACTTCATATTGTCGACTACAACCAGCGTATATTTGATAACTTTCAGAAAGGTGAAACATTACCTTTAACCCTATTTGTAACGGGGGGCGGATTCCGCCCCCCCCCCCCCCCCCCCCTCATGTTTTTCGCAGATATCTCCAGAACGGCTGGGAGCAGGCCCATGAAATTTTGGGACTTTTCATAGAATTGAACTCCGCATTTGGAGTCAAAATTTTGAGTTCTTAACTTGAACAGAGGCGGTTCCAGGGCACAGTTTTGGGTGGGTTCGGAGGCGACATTTGGCGAAAATACGGAAATGCGATCTTCACGGTTTCTTCCTAACTGCATCAAGTATGAAGGAGTTACATCGGCTTACCGTGATTGCAACAAGTGCAAATTAGATGATGTTAATGAAATATCATACAAAATTGCATGGCAGAGGCGGTTTCAGGGGCTTGAAAAGGGGGGGGGGGGTTCCAGGAAGTATTCAATGCTTGGCGGGAAGCCAATAGAGCAATGTAAGGGGCATTTATAGCTATCAAGATGTAAAAGATAGCTTCTGCTTCCATTATTTGCATAATTTATTACATATAGAGTTTCAGGGGCGTGTTCAGCAACATGAAAAGGGGGGTGACTGGCATGGTGATGACGATATGCCAGCGATAACAGCGCAATGTACGTTTAGCTTATAATAATATATGCACATATGAGACCAGAAAAGGGAATAAAGTCATTTTTTGCAGAGGCGCGCTCAGGAATGGAAGAAAGGGGTTCATATTATTGCAAGGAAACTAAGAGGCATGGGCGTACAATTACATAACATACTGCAGTTTTCGGATGAAACACGCATCACAGGCTACTCTACGAACGATTATAAGATAATAGGCGAGTCCAGGTAGGGTAAAAAGGGGGTAAGCAATGTTAATTGAAGTTGTAAGTGAAATAGTCACTGTTGACTAGTTAGTATCATAATAGCGGATAATATACTTATCAAAAGGTCTTGCGCCGCCCTAGTTTGGATCCCGGATACGCCTATTATGAAGTACAACATGCAAAAAGGAACTATCTATGATCAGTAACATATTTATAGTGCTGGGTAGCAACTTGTCTGCGGTTAATATTTTTCCCAATTTTACCCCCCTTTTTCACTAACCTGGTACCGCCTATGGCAAAAAAATATGATTTATAACTGTTTTTTCTAATGTCTCAATTATATACCATTTCATTTATCAAAAAACAACATCAAAAAATGGTTTTATTACGCATTTACTTCACCCCCATATTGAGTGACCTGCACACGCCTATGATTTTTGAATTTTCAAACGTCACCGTCATATTTCAATTTCCGATTCAATCTCCATCGATTCCTATTAGTTGTGTTAAAATCGGTCGATAAACATGAAAGCTATGTTGGATCAAAAATACCACTAAAATTTGTAGTTTTTGCCCCCCTGTTGCCCCCCTATCCCAAATTTAGATTTTTTTATTATTTATAAATGTAGATCGTGTTGAGGGAAACCAAACACCGTTTCATTTTTGAAAATCGGACGGGTAGATCTCGAGATCTCCGGGGGGGGGTTGGCGGAATCCGCCCCCCCCCCCTGTTACAAATAGGGGTAGCCAGGAGCCTGTTACAAATAGGGTTAAATGATAACGCCTAAACACAGTCGAACGTATTGTAATGCGTCGTTACTTACCAGTATTCAACACAAAAAAAAACGTAAACATGGTGTAATGCTTGAACCACAGCTGCATTGCAGTGCAGTCTATCAATCGCAACTACGTACTGCGGTGCAGTCTATCAATCGCAACTACGTACTGCGGTGCAGTATATCAATCACAACTACGTACTGCGGTGCAGTCTTATCAATCGCAACTACGTACTGCGGTGCAGTCTTATCAATCGCAACTACGTACTGCGGTGCAGTCTATCAATCGCAACTACGTACTGCGGTGCAGTCTACTAATCTCAACTACGTACTGCCAGTGGCGTGCGCAGAAATTCACAAAGGACCAGGTCGTTTCTTGAGGGGCGCCACCCGATCGACAGGGGCGCCACCAATATTGGCGAACATTTTGCGGGGGGCGCCTCTCATTCCACACCGTGCGGAAGGAGAGTCCCTCCCCCCGTCACTAGCCGGATGGGCGCGGTCACTGGCCAGGGGCGCCGTCACGGGCCGGAGAGGGGCAGTCACCAGTCGGAGGGACGCCGTCACTTGCCGGAGAGGCGCGGTCACTGGCTGGAGAGGCGCCGTCGCTGTCCGGTGGGGCGCCGTCACGGACCGGAGCGGGGCAGTCACTAGTCGGAGGGGCGCCGTCACTCGCCGGAGGGGCCCGGTCACTGGCGGGAGAGGTGCCGTCACTGGCCGGAGGGGGCGCCGTCACTGGCCGGAGGGGGCGCCGTCACTGGCCGGAGGGGCGCCGTCACTTGCCGGAGGGGCGCCGTCACTGCCCGGAAGGGCGCCGTCACTGGTCGGAGGGGCGCCGTCACTCGCCGGAGGGGCGCGGTCACTGTCCGGAGGGACGCCGTCACTGATCGGAGGGGCGCTAGTTTTGCATGGGCGCCTCGGGTTCAAAGGACCAGGTCATGCCCTGAATGACCGAAAACTCGGTACGCCACTGCGTACTGCAATGCAGCCTATCAATCTCAACTAGGTACTGCGGTGCAGTCTATCAATCACAACTACGTACTGCGGTGCAGTCTATCAATCACAACTACGTACTGCAGTGCAGTCTATCAATCGCAACTACGTACTGCGGTGCAGTCTATCAATCACAACTACGTACTGCGGTGCAGTATATCAATCGCAACTACGTACTGCGGTGCAGTCTATCAATCGCAACTACGTACTGCGGTGCAGTCTTATCAATCGCAACTACGTACTGCGGTGCAGTCTATCAATCGCAACTACGTACTGCGGTGCAGTATATCAATCGCAACTACGTACTGCGGTGCAGTATATCAATCTCAACCACGTACTGCGGTGCAGTATATCAATCACAACTACGTACTGCGGTGCAGCATATCAATCGCAACTACGTACTGCGGTGCAGTATATCAATCACAACTACGTACTGCGGTGCAGTATATCAATCGCAACTACGTACTGCGGTGCAGTATATCAATCGCAACTACGTACTGCGGTGCAGTATATCAATCTCAACTACGTACTGCGGTGCAGTCTATCAATCGCAACTACGTACTGCGGTGCAGTCTATCAATCACAACTACGTACTGCAGTGCAGTCTATCAATCACAACTACGTACTGCGGTGCAGTATATCAATCGCAACTACGTACTGCGGTGCAGTCTATCAATCGCAACTACGTACTGCGGTGCAGTCTTATCAATCGCAACTACGTACTGCGGTGCAGTCTATCAATCTCAACTACGTACTGCGGTGCAGTATATCAATCACAACTACGTACTGCGGTGCAGTCTTATCAATCGCAACTACGTACTGCGGTGCAGTCTATGAATCGCAACTACGTACTGCGGTGCAGTATATCAATCGCAACTACGTACTGCGGTGCAGTCTATCAATCGCAACTACGTACTGCGGTGCAGTATATCAATCGCAACTACGTACTGCGGTGCAGTATATCAATCACAACTACTTACTGCGGTGCAGTCTATCAATCACAACTACGTACTGCGGTGCAGTCTATCAATCGCAACTACGTACTGCGGTGCAGTATATCAATCACAACTACGTACTGCGGTGCAGTCTATCAATCGCAACTACGTACTGCGGTGCAGTCTATGAATCGCAACTACGTACTGCGGTGCAGTCTTATCAATCGCAACTACGTACTGCGGTGCAGTCTATCAATCTCAACTACGTACTGCGGTGCAGTATATCAATCACAACTACGTACTGCAGTGCAGTCTATCAATCGCAACTACGTACTGCGGTGCAGTCTATCAATCGCAACTACGTACTGCGGTGCAGTCTATCAATCGCAACTGCGTACTGCGGTGCAGTCTATCAATCACAACTACGTACTGCAGTGCAGTCTATCAATCGCAACTACGTACTGCGGTGCAGTCTATCAATCACAACTACGTACTGCAGTGCAGTCTATCAATCACAACTACGTACTGCAGTGCAGTCTATCAATCGCAACTACGTACTGCGGTGCAGTATATCAATCACAACTACGTACTGCGGTGCAGTATATCAATCGCAACTACGTACTGCGGTGCAGTATATCAATCACAACTACGTACTGCGGTACAGTATATCAATCACAACTACGTACTGCGGTGCAGTATATCAATCACAACTACGTACTGCGGTACAGTATATCAATCACAACTACGTACTGCGGTGCAGTATATCAATCACAACTACGTACTGCGGTGCAGTCTATCAATCTCAACTACGTACTGCGGTGCAGTATATCAATCACAACTACGTACTGCGGTGCAGTATATCAATCGCAACTACGTACTGCTGCCAGCAGTCTACCGAGCAAAAAGGCATGCATGTAGGTATGCTTTCAAGTACAGTACACTGTTTAGGGGCCCACAGTTGGCCTGGCACCATACGAGGTCCGGCTTATCTTAGCATCTTACGAGCAGTTATCCATCAGTTGGGAAGTTTACTCGATGTCTATTAAAAGCGCATCACTGAGCGCTTCAAACTAACCTATGCATACAATGGCTTATCTGATAAAATGATTTAATAAAGGCAAGCCCTGTTTTGTAACTTGATGGCGGGGTAAGCCTAAACAGTCGCTAGCTTGATATCATCCTCGCCATGCAGGACCGTCGTTCTGCCGTTTAAGTCACGTGATTATCACACCTGTGCACGGTGTCAAATATCTCATTCCTGCTGAGTGGGGACGAGCACCAGAGTTAACCGTCGCTGCTGTAGTGACTGGAGAAAGGTGACGCGAGTCCTTGTTATAACGCAAAACTACAGCGCCTGTCTGCCGCCAACGCTCAACGCTATGGATATTTGACAAAATAAAACTGTCTGGAGCTGTATCTGCATTCTGGATCCGTTTACAGACGTAAAATAACAGCACCATTGGAGCACGTCTATTATAACATATACATTATAGAGGCGCTACGACCAGGAGTTAAGTCTATATCACATTACATAATTATACATATACATATAATAGAAAATGTCAGCCACTCCTCCCCAACAGGCCAAGTCAAAAGCGAGAGCTCGGAAAATAAAACATGAAGGAAACGACGACACAGCATCTAAAGAGCGTGAAATGATAAATAACGCTTCCCAATCCAGTGGTCATCGGACATCGCAGCATAACGCCACGGAGTCGCACTTCACCAGAAGAAAACGGCGCTTCTTTCAACCCATTTCGGTAAATAAATACACATAGCCTCTGCGCACATAAGCAACACACACACACATACAGGTGGCAAAGAAGGCAGTACAGACAAGATGAATTCAGACGCTACAGAATCGAGAGTTGTCTGAAACAGAACCGCAGCCGCAGAGATAACGAAGCAAGAGGAGACTGCTTTTGAAAAGGCCAGAAGGATTGAATCACATTGGTGCGACGTGGCACCTAGTACCAGCGCGAGCTAGTGTGAATTCCCTCAGTGTGAATTCCTTTCTTGGATGCACATCCGATAGCCCAAAATAATATAGGTATCCTTCACTACGACTATTTTGTTTGTCTAAGTTCCGACGAGTAGTGGCCAAAAGACCGAGACTGCAGCACGAGCGATAGACTGAGAAACTCGGCCCCTAAACATGGCCAGAGGCGACGAGATATCGACGAGAATGTTGAAATCGACGAGACACCCACAGTCACAGCAAGAGAAGACGTCGCGTCTTCTTACAAGAGCCAAGAGAAAGCACCGCGCTAGGGCAGATCGGGGCGCAATAAGCCATAACCTAGGAAGGCATAACCTAGACATAGCTCAGCAGCACCAACAGCGACCACAGGTTGGCGCTACGGGGACCGAGACTGAAACAGGGCTGTGCGAGGTGTTGGGATTGGAGACGGGTTCATATGGCGCTACGGGGACCGAGACTGAAACAGGGCTGTGCGAGGTGTTGGGATTGGAGACGGGTTCAGCTCTGACTGGAGACAAATAGGCGTACCCAAGGGGGGGTCAAACGGGGCAATTGTCCCCTCCTGAAGGCCCGTACGTGCCCCCTGGCCGTATGTGCCCCTTTGTAAATAGGGCCCGAAGGGCCCTATTTCGAGAAGAAAAAATGAATGATTTTTTTTGGATTTTTTAAAGGAAAAACATGTTGAAAATATGCCCCTCTAAAAATATAGTGGGGCAAATCCGGTGAGTTTTTTTTTGGTGGGTGTACCGATACAAAAGTGCTCCTTCCTGGAGTGAATCCTGGGTACGCCACTGGTGCGCCACTGGTGCGACAGGTGCCACTGTACGCCACTGGTGGAGACAGGTGCCACTGTACGCCACTGGTGGAGACAGGTGCCACTGGTGCGCCACTGGTGCGACAGGTGCCACTGTACGCCACTGGTGGAGACAGGTTCAGCTCTGAACACCGTCACAAGAACGCGACAATGGAGTGACAAACTCTAAGCAGAAGTGGGGAAAGTATACGCACAAATCAGGGTTTCAGGAAGTGGATGGATTGGATGTGTCCAGAGAAACAGTTGGGTCGGTGCACCAGCTGCGTGCTGAACTAAGCCACTGCGAAAACTAGACGAACGCGAACAAACACGAATGTCTTCTTTAATTGATTGTGATGTCCGGAAATACTCGACTAGGCAAGTCTACAAACGAATTTCGATCAGGCTGACTGGATAGGAAATAGCTCAGATGGCCTTAGCGATAGGTTCATACACGGACATTCATCTCACGCCATGTGCTTCATCAGGCTCGTACCCATCCTGTCGTTCACGCACACACTCACAGCACCGATAGTAACCTGGCGAAAGCATACACAGCATCTGGAGCAAACAATACTACAGTCAATCAATCCGTTTCCTGAAACCCAATCTACCCGTCCCGAAAATAAGTTTGTCGGATTAAATAGATGTTGTAGAAGAGATTCGGAGGCAAAGCTTATACGAGATTCAGAAGCAACGAAGAGCGCATAAGGTGGTTTGATTAATAGTGTCAATGCAAGGAATCCAAGCAGTACCAAACGGAAGCCGAATGAAACAGTAGCTGTAATAACTGTTCACAGTTCACCCTCGCCAAGAGAAGGAAGTTATTGACCAAGATATCTCTAGGAATCAACAATACCTATGAATAACGTACATACAATATTTATCAAACTCATTTTTCGGTTCATACGTTTAGTAATACCAGTCACAACAGCGCACTCCCAGATAAATACTACAGAGACGTGTACCCTCGCACGCGTCCACCGGCAGGCACTCCAGCAGACCGCCAGGCACTCCAGTAGACCGCCAGGCACTCCAGCAGACCGCCAGACACTCCAGCAGACCGCCAGGCACTCCAGCAGACCGCCAGGCACTCCAGCAGACCGCCAGGCACTCCAGCAGACGAGTATTGTCCTTCGCTCAGCCGCGTAACAAGAACCACGTAACCGCACAGAACCACGTAACCACACAGAACCGTTGCCGCAGTCAGCGATTCCTGTGGTGCGTCTCAGAGTTCCTCGATCGACTTCATTCAGCTTTTATACGCCGTCAAGGGCGTCATCCGAGCACTCAGATCGCCTCTATTCAGACCAGCAGCCCTTCATCCGCATCACACTGTGTCCAAGCCTTTGACGCAGGGAGAAGTTCACAGACCACACGTTCCGGAGAACTGTCCACAGCATACGTCCACTTCACCACAACATATGTCCACTTCACCACAGCATATGTCCACTTCACAGCATATGTCCACTTCACCACAACAGATGTCCACTTCTCCACAGCATATGTCCACTTCACCACAGCATATGTCCACTTCTCCACAACATATGTCCACTTCTCCACAACATATGTCCCCTTCTCCACAACAGATGTCCACTTCTCCACGACAGACGTCCACTTATCCACAAACGCGAGCCTCGCTGGCAGCTCTCGGGAGGAGTTTCCATTCCCGGAGGCCCCGAGAGCCAGCAACACCGCCGGTTTTGACCACCCTCTGTCCTAGAACCAATAACTTAACGTTCGGTCTTCTCGTGTCTTCCGCTGTCTCTCACAAACGCTTCACTCACAGCGTCCGATAAACAAAACACAAACAAAGCATTCGGAGCTTCCTTGACTTCTTCTCATCTCTTCACCGACCTCGTCCATAGTTATACATGTTTATCGTTCGTCGCTGACGGCTTAGCCGCCCGCCTTCTTCCGCGCTCTTGTCCACCCACGTCTCCAACACATCCACTTCTCCGCACGGCCACGGCCACCGCCGCTACTCGCTCCCATGACGTTCGAACCCATGCCGATCAAACGACCAGCAGCAGGAATTTCGGCGGCGGACTTGCCCCATGACCTGCCAGTTGACCTAGGTGCCCTTGACCGTGGGGGTGAACTTGAGCTCACTGGAGCTGACCTCGTGCGGCATGCGGGAGTAGTAGGTGACGTTCTGGTTCATCAGACCCGTGTCCTCACCCGGGTCACTGCCGGCTCCAACACAGCAGCGGAACACGCGGAACACACCTGCGGCAAAGACGGGAATAGTCTTTAGAAGCAGCGGAACACACCTGCGGCAGAGACGGAAAGTGTCTTTAGAAGCACTTCAGATACCCGACAGTTAGCAATGACGACACGTTTGTAGGCAGAATTTTGACGTAAAGGCGACTTTTGGCGTCTTCTGAGTGACTCGGCGGTTATTTACAAATGCACGCTTTACTCACCGGCCTGGTTCTTTATCGAGGCGCCGACAATGAAGAGGACAAAGATGACGATAATCGAGATGAGAACCACCAGCAGAATGTTGATCTGGAACATCACTGGACCGACCGAGTCGAACTCCTGAAATGAGGCGACAAAGGCGGCCCTGGTCAGTGCATTCCGGTCACGGCAGTCAGACATGTGCCGAGGGAGCATCATTATATTCTGCATTCGGCCTAAGGAGTATCGTGACAAACTTCGCGAGAACAATGCTTTAGTACACAATTGCTTGGCAAGTAAACAACCTATAACTACAAGCGACTATTTTACGATATAAGTGATACAGGTCAGATGCACAAATCACCGAGTAGCAGTTGTGCTACGTGACGATATTTGATTGTGGTGGCGAACACTGCGTTCAGCCCTAGACAAAGGTGCTGCACGCGGCTCAGTGCCACTCCTGCTTCCTAACTGACACAGACAGTATCGATAGCCACATATGCACGGGCTGGTCCTAATTCGGCGGATACTCAGCGTGCGGCAATGTGCACCGCATACTGATCAGTGCTGGCTGACTCAGTAGACCAGTGGCTCTCAGCATCAAGGACATGACCATGGTTACCCCCTTACAACGACTTGAATGACTCGTTACACCCCCCGTCCCATCCTTCCCCATTGCTCAGGTCGCAGTCATTGGCTTCAAGCTATGCGGTACAGCATAACTTCAGGCGCTTACTACTGCCGCCATCTAGGGGAAGAAATATAAGTTGACATGTGCTGCTGCTCGTGGTCTAAGGCAATCCGTTTTCGGCGTCAACAGCATTGTTACCCCTGTTGGCGACCAGAATGACTCACTGCCCGTAACTCTGATCGAAATGTAAATTACCTACATACATTGTGCTCCATTCCGCAAAGAAAGTGAACACTGTCTTTGCGGGAAGTAGGGCAATGATGTAGGTACTTAAGTATGCACAATGCAAGTAGCGAAATTTGTGTAGTTTCTACATAAATGCACGTTCACTTTCAAATACAATGCGTGAACTCTACAGCGAAGGCGGCTACGCATCATTTCGCATTTATCGATTGCTATGCTCCTTGCGATAATACGGTACCAGTAGTCTGCGTCAGAGAACCAGTAGTCTGCGTCAGAGAAACCAGTAGTCTGCGTCAGAGAAACCAGTAGTCTGCTTCAGAGAAACCAGTAGTCTGCGTCAGAGAAACCAGTAGTCTGCGTCAGAGAAACCAGTAGTCTGCGTCAGAGAAACCAGTAGTCTGCGTCAGAGAAACCAGTAGTCTGCGTCAGAGAAACCAGTAGTCTGCGTCAGAGAAACATACATTGGCATAGATAGATGTGCATTGTCCGCCACCATGAAGCAAATCTGCTATATAATTTCTTACCTAGCTACTCAATCGCCATTAACCCTGTCAGAAGGCTCAATTTCCCCGAACGGGATAATTACTCCCCCTATTTGAGACCCACTGCAGTAGCCAGTCAGTGCTAAGCGATGCTGCTGGCTCACTCACATGGCCAACGACAACCGGCTGGACCATTTCGCCTGCAGCTGCCCCGACCACGATCAGGCTGGTGACCACCGCTGCAACAGACACACGACCCAGTCAGAGCGGCGACCACCGCTGCAACATGTTCACCTCACACAACGACCTGCGTCCTGCACTGACATGGAGCAGCTCCGGGATCGACAAGATCATCATATCTGACACTAAAGCGACAGCGCGAGACACTCGGCACGCTCGGAACGTCTTTTGAAGACCAATCCGAATCCAGAACATGATCTTAGATGTGCCGAGGCCGAGGCAAAGGTAATGCAAATCAAACAGGATGCTCCTTGTAACTGAGTACCTGTGCGCTACTAAACACTCATGAGGGTTGAATTAACATTATATTTTGTTTTATCCGTTCGTCACGGCTAAACAGAAAGTGAGCTATCTAGTGTCATATATGTAGAGCCGCGGCTGATACCACCCTGAGCGCCATCTGTCGGTACGTACAGCTGACGTCGATGTAGGTCTCAGCCAGCGAGATGGCGGTGGGGTAGATACTGCTCAGCGACAGGCCGAACAGGCAGGTGCCAGCGTACACCACCGTCCGACTGTGCTGCCATATCAACATCAGCAGGGCTGCCATACCACAGCCCACCTGACGGGCAGCGGAGCAGGTCAGGTCAGGTCGGATCAGGTCAGCCCAGGTCGGGCCAGGTCGGGCCAGGTCGGGCCAGGTCGGGTCAGGTCGGGCCAGGTCGGGCCAGGTCGGACCAGATCGGGCCAGGTCGGGCCAGGTCGGGCCAGGTCTGGTCAGGTCATGTCACTGTTAACTATCAGATGAGCGCCATAATGCGTTCAACCTTCAGGGCAGCGGAGGAGAGACCAGAGCCAGATCAGATCTGGATCTGGCTTACCATGTCAGGTAAGCCAGATCAGGTCATTAGACGGACAATGCTATATAGACTGTAATGATGCTACCATCTGCATCCAAGCAAACCAGGACAGGACTGGCGTGCCTGAAATATATTAATTAACAAGAACGGCAGCCAGGGAATCGGCATCCCAGTCCGACCGCAGACGAGACGGTAGGTATAAAGCAACACCATGGCCGTAATGGGTGACCCAGACGAGCAGCTCCGTCACGGTCGCGGGCAGAGACCATCCCTTCCCATCGTCAGAGTCGGATCATTGATCGACGGAAACGGAGCCGGAGTGCCCGGCGGCAAAAAAACGGCTCTCATACCGCCCCGGGCAAAAGCGGCCGCTCGGAGGACGCCGGGTACTTGGTCAGGGGTCGGCCGGAGATGAACCCCCGTCAGTCTGAGGTCTACCGAGAGCGGCCGACGCGATCATCAGCCGCAATCATCAGCCGCAATCATCAGCCGCGATCATCAGCCGCGATCATCAGCCGCAATCATCAGCCGCAATCATCAGCCGCAATCATCAGCCACAATCATCAGTCGCAATAATCAGCCACAATCCTCAGCCGCAATCCTCAGCCGCAATCATCAGCCGCAATCATCAGCCGCAATCATCAATTCCAGGCCACTGAACTCAGCCCAGAAATGTGGGGCAGATCGTCTTACAACACTGCAGGGTCGGTCGTCAACATTTCTGGGGAAGAGTTGCGAAGGACATGGTGTTCGCCCATGCAGGCAAGTCGAGACAGCAGCAATAAAACAGCGCCAACGGCAAAAGATTAACGACACAGATTTACAGTAGTCATGTGACATACGAGGCATCTTCTAGTAAAACAAGTTGATGGTCATACATCTTTGGTGCCGTACAAACAGCCCGTCAGAAAGTTCGCTCCGTCGCTGAAATTCCAGCCCGAAATTGACACGGAATTTGTCACGCTGCTGAAAGTGGTTTCGTAAGTCGTTTACTCGTGATACAACAAATTTGACAATAACGCACCTTAACAAAAAAAATTATGACCGAGCCATCCAGAAGGACCTGGTCCAAATAATGTCCATGATTTTGCCATGCTGTGATTAACTTTGGACCTAGCACCATAAGTGCAGGTATTCAGAGTCCCTTTCTATTAAAAAAAACACATTATTACATTACTCCACTCGATTCCTAAGACATGCTCGGGCGATTTCCACCATTGATTTGCGGGATCACCGACAGCGAACAGTAATAACTTGCTCCAATAAACGCAAAACAAACATTAAGTTCGCCGTCATTCGCATGTATCGTAGACCATCACTACATTACTTCATCTACAACTAATCTGCAAGAACTTCGCCCGAAGCACACGGTCGCAGCGGACGAACTCACGATGTTGAACATGATCATGAAGGCCGGGGAGAGTTTGGTGGCGACTCCGATGGCCACCAGGCGCCCGATGGCGAACGTGCCCCAGAAGCAGGAGGTCAGGTAGGCGCCCTCGGTGGCCGTCATGCCCGCCACCATCTTCGTGGCGTAGCTGTAGATGTAGCCTCCATAGGCACCCTAGGTAAAATCACACAGAGGGAGTCAGGGAGAACTGGCTTAACGTGGACAATTCGTATGCGTTGACTAGGATAAATTTAAAAAATCGGCATCGTTATCAGATTATCTAGGTTTACGTCAACAATTCGTCAACATTAACTAGGTTAACCCGCGACTTACTGGGGGGGGGGGCTATTTTTTCCCTTCCCCTCCCATTATTTTGCAATAACTCCTAAACCAACACAAGTATCGTCACCAATCTTGTAGTACCTTCTCTCACATCAATTCTACATATGTTAGCCAAAGTAAAAAGTTTATATGATGATAGTTTAACCGGCAATGACGTCAGAGTGACGTCATGTTCTTCGGTTTTTGTTGCAAAATAAAGGTTTGCGGAAAACGCTGTCAAAGATACAATGTTTGAGATAAATTCAATTGTCTTAAATCCAATTACTGAAAATAGACCGGTCTATGAAACTGCAATCTCGGATTTTTAAGTTTGTTTAATGAATTTTTTTAGAAATCCAAATACATTTTTGCTTGTTTTTACACAATTTTCAAACAAAAATCAGAATTATCCAAAAACCGTATTATATGTTATTGAGACGTGATTGGTGAATATGTGTACCCAATGCTAAGTCGATATCTTCAAAAATGACTGACTTATGACCTTTAACCCTATTTGTAACAGGGGGGACGGATTCCGTCCCCCCCCCCTCATGTTTTTCGAATATATCTCCAGAACGGCTGGGAGCAGGCCCATAAAATTTTGGGACTTTTCATAGAATTGAACTCCGCATTTGGAGTCAAAATTTTGAGTTCTTAACTTGAACAGAAGCGGTTCCAGGGCACAGTTTTGGGTGGGTTCGGAGGCGACATTTGGCGAAAATACGGAAATGCGATCTTCACGGTTTCTTCCTAACTGCATCAAGTATGAAGGAGTTACATCGGCTTACCGTGATTGCAACAAGTGCAAATTATATGATGTTAATGAAATATCATACAAAATTGCATGGCAGAGGCGGTTTCAGGGGCTTGAAAAGGGGGGGGGGTTCCAGGAAGTATTCAATGCTTGGCGGGAAGCCAATAGAGCAATGTAAGGGGGCATTTATAGCTATCAAGATGTAAAAGATAGCTTCTGCTTCCATTATTTGCATAATTTATTACATATAGAGTTTCAGGGGCGTGTTCAGCAACATGAAAAGGGGGGTGACTGGCATGGTGATGACGATATGCCAGCGATAACGGCGCAATATACGTTTAGCTTATAATAATATATGCACATATGAGACCAGAAAAGGGAATAGTCATTTTTTTGCAGAGGCGCGCTCAGAAATGGAAGAAAGGGGGTCATATTATTGCAAGGAAACTAAGAGGCATGGGCGTACAATGACATAACATACTGCAGTTTTCGGATGAAACACGCACCACAGGCTACTCTACGAACGATTATAAGATAATAGGCGAGTCCAGGTAGGGTAAAAAGGGGGTAAGCAATGTTAATTGAAGTTGTAAGTGAAATAGTCACTGTTGACTAGTTAGTATCATAATAGCGGATAATATACTTATCAAAAGGTCTAGCGCCGCCCTAGTTTGGATCCTGGATACGCCTATGATGAAGTGCAACATGCAAAAAGGAACTATCTATGATCAGTAACATATTTATAGTGCTGGGTAGCAACTTGTCTGCGGTTAACATTTTTCCCAATTTTACCCCCCTTTTTCACTAACCTGGTACCGCCTATGGCAAAAAATATGATTTATAACTGTTTCTATTGTCTCAATCACATACCATTTCATTTATCAAAAAAATAACATCAACAAATGGTTTTATTACGCATTTACTTCACCCCCATATTGAGTGACCTGCACACGCCTATGATTTTTGAATTTTCAAACCTCACCGTCATATATCAATTTTCGATTCAATCTTTATCGATTCCTATTAGTTGTGTTAAAATCGGTCGATAAACATGAAAGCTATGTTGGATCAAAAATACCACTAAAATTTGTAGTTTTTGCCCCCCTGTTGCCCCTCTATCCCAAATGTATATTTTGTATTATTTATAAATGTAGATCGTGTTGAGGGGAACCAAACACCGTTTTATTTTTTTAATCGGACGGGTAGATCTCGAGATCTCCGGGGGGGGGGGGCGGAATCCGCCCCCCCCCCTGTTACAAATAGGGGTAGCCAGGAGCCTGTTACAAATAGGGTTAAACGACAAAAATCGACCACCTCTCACAGCATTACTATGCATAAAAAATGCATTTCCGGTTTTGCTTTTTACTTCTATTTATATGGAACAAACAATGTTTTAAGGTTTTTTTCGCGTTCTAGACGAGGAAAAAAAACATGTGTTACAACGCCTAATGACCGTAATCTGCAGTTTGACCTCGTGACCTCGGATGACCTTGACCTGACCCAAAGTCATAAACAGCTTAGAATGGTACTTAGAAGTGTCAGACACACGAATCATACCGATTTATCGACTGCTTATGCGTTTAATATCGCAATTTTGCGCGACAATTCCATTCATCGAGACCTATTGACACGGTCCAACATTTTGTACTTGACCTGACCTGTGACGTCATCAGTGACCCCGAGGTCATCAATATTATGTTTCCGTCGATAAATTTACCAGGGCTATCGAATTCCGTTGGAATTTTTACAATCGGTCCAGTAGTTCCGGAGATCCAAGGGGAGGAGGATATATATATAGATAGCCCCCCCCCCCCCCCCCCCCCAGTAAGTCGCGTTATGAAATACACCCCAGTAACTCGCGGGTTAATCTCAACAGTCGCCAGCGCTAACACAGTCAACGTTTCCATTTTTCCCGCATTCACTTGGTCGAACACAGAACGCTGTATACGGACGAATATCCTAGTCTACGGCATATGGACGAAAATCCTAGCCAACGTCGCCTGGACGCACATCCTCACCTGGAGTCCGTCGTACATGAAACAGAGCACTATGGTGCAGATGGTGACGAGCGCCACCTGGCGCGAGGAGGCGGTGCCGTGGCCGCTGTCGCCGCCCTCGGCCGGCGCGTGGTGCACCGTCAGACCTCCGCGCTCGTCAATCTCGTACGTCTCTGAGCCGGAGGAGTCCTTCCGCTTCCACAGCAGCACTGTCACCACTAGGATCGCCACCGGGATCTGCGGAGAGCGAGCAGAGAGGTTACAAAACGGTCGGGAGGTCACAGGCCGGTAACAGTGCTAAAAGGTAAATGAGAGGCCATAAGAGATCCGGGAGCGATTCAGAGGTCTATTTGTCGGACATTGGTACACATGGAATGTGAGTCACTAAACGGACTACATTAAAACAGGCGTACCTTAATAAAGGGGTTATAACACTTTAGGGTGGCCACCGATTATGGCACTAATCACTGCACCCAACATCACCACACTTGAGGATATCAGTTGTATCCTGAACGGCGACTGTATTTACCTGCAGCAGTGCCATGATCTCGAAGCCGTACTGGATCCTCGAGTGCTGCAGGATCTCCAACAGGGCCGTCTCGTTGGCGGTCGTGTTGCCGCCCGCCTTCAGGATGTCGTCGATGAGCTCGAAGCAGTGGTGCGGGTTCTTCAGCAGGAATGGCTCGTTGATCATGGGTGAAGCGAACGCCCCCAGTGCGTAGAAAAAGTGTAGCGCCTGGTGGGGAGCGGGAGGGTGGCATTAGCGGTCAGGTCAGGTCAGGTCAGGTCAGGTCAGGTCAGGTCAGGTCGGGTCGGGTCGGGTCGGGTCATCAGGCAGTCAGCCAGGACAGAATCGATTGCACGAAAGGGTTGACAAAGATGATGTCTGGCATGAACATTCGACGACATGCCAGCCATAGTGAGTGGCGTAATGCGGTGGAAATGTGTCAAATGTTTCGTGAATAGGTAAGTGAGGCGCCGTTATGAATTACGTGAAGGTAAAGATCTCTTTCCGGCTGAGTTAAGATCGCAATATGGAGTAAATGTTCCAAAATCATGCCCGGGTGTCACTGATCTCATAAAATATACGAATCAAATGTGATTATCATGCTAAGATTTCTGGTAAAAGCACGAAACCTTGAACACGATCCGAAGTGTAATAAACTAAATACGGCAACGTTTCTTAAATATAGCACAACACACCTACTGCATATTTATCCTATCCAGTTATCATGAGCATCCGGATTCATCTCGTCGCTTTACAGTCATTCAAAAATAATTCTTACTGGCGGCACGTCTCGCAAACATAATATTGCACACCGTACACCGAACGCCTCGCGCTAACGCAATAACGCCGTAATGCCGACCCGGCCGCCGGCCGTCGGCCTGCCTTCTCCCGGAGGCGACAGCTGCGTGATTGGTCGTGGCAGCGCGCTTGTCTCGGATCCTGCACAGATCCGCCGACTCCATTAACACACGCCGCGTCCCGGCCCCGGCGGCAGCGCGGCTCCATTAACACACGCCGCGTCCCGGCCCCGGCGGCCGCCGACTCCATTAACACACGCCGCGTCCCGGCCCCGGCGGCAGCGCGGCTCCATTAACACACGCCGCGTCCCGGCCCCGGCGGCAGCGCGGCTCCATTAACACACGCCGCGTCCCGGCCCCGGCGGCAGCGCGGCTCCATTAACACACGCCGCGTCCCGGCCCCGGCGGCAGCGCGGCTCCATTAGCACACGCCGCGTCCCGGCCCCGGCGGCAGCGCGGCTCCATTAGCACACGCCGCGTCCCGGGCCCGGCGGCAGCGCGGCTCCATTAACACACGCCGCGTCCCGGCCCCGGCGGCAGCGCGGCTCCATTAACACACGCCGCGTCCCGGCCCCGGCGGCAGCGCGGCTCCATTAGCACACGCCGCGTCCCGGGCCCGGCGGCAGCGCGGCTCCATTAACACACGCCGCGTCCCGGCCCCGGCGGCAGCGCGGCTCCATTAACACACGCCGCGTCCCGGCCCCGGCGGCAGCGCGGCTCCATTAGCACACGCCGCGTCCCGGCCCCGGCGGCAGCGCGGCTCCATTAACACACGCCGCGTCCCGGCCCCGGCGGCCGCCGACTCCATTAACACACGCCGCGTCGGGTCCCGGCGGCAGCGCGGCTCCATTAGCACACGCCGGGTCGGGTCCCGGCGGCAGCGCGGCTCGCTAAGCAGCTCAGTTCGATTGACGCGTCAGAGTGGAGACGGATGGGCCCCGCGCCGGAGTCGGTCGTGTAATAGGTACCTATAGCGTCTATGTCCGAGCATACCTATATCGTCAGATTTCCGATAGTGTCCGAGCAGGATGCCTATAGGAAAGGCTATAGGCATCCTGTTCGGTGACAAGCGAGCTTGGTGACCTTGGAAACAGCTTTTGCGCAGCTCGATCATTCTCGAACCTGCCGTCACCAACAGGTAGCAGTGATCCGGAGAATATCACGAGTTCATCATAGAGACATCTCACCAGACCGAGCACCAACGAGCCAAGCTCTCCGCAGCCATCTGGGCGACCCCCCCCCCCCCCTTGACCGAGCACAACACAGACACGCTAAGAACGCAGGCGCCGCGCGGGGAGGCAGGAGGCTCAGCCGACAGCGCCGCGCGCCAGCGGTGCTGATACCACCGGGAGTAATTTAGCGCGGTCGCATCATTCACGCTTCTCGGAACAGGCCGAGCAGGCTGCTGGCGAGCCAATCGATGGGAGCGAGCGGTAGCGATGGGAGCGAGCGGTGGCGATGGGAGCAAGCGGTGGCGATGGAGACACTGGCGGTACGGGTGGAGACTCCGGCGGCGGCGGCGGCGGCAGAGGCGGCTCCTAAGCCTTGAAGTCAGCCTCTGCCCGGCGCCGCCGCCACCCCCAGGCGATCGATCTCAGACTGGGAAGCGAGAGGAGGAGGCGCGCCTGCGGCTCGTCACCGCCGCGCCACAGTCGCCGCCGCCGTCGCAGATTAGCGCGCCGCTAATGCCACCGCTGCCGCCGCAGTGGCGCACGGCAGACAGACACAGCGCTGGCGCTCCAGAGCAGACAGCTCTCGGTAGAGCTGAACTCGTGGAGCCAGCACAGCAGGGAGGATATCAGGGAACCAGACCAAGCTGTGCGTGGCAGGGGCTCAGCTCAGAGAGTCGAATGAGGCATGACTCGCAGCAGGAGCTCTGCTCAGAGAGTCGAATGAGGCATGACTCGCAGCAGGGGCTCAGCTCAGGGAGTCGAATGAGGCATGACTCGCAGCAGGAGCTCAGCTCAGGGAGTCGAATGAGGCATGACTCGCAGCAGGAGCTTAGGGAGAGCTCAGCAAGCTCGGCAACCTGGTGAAATATGACTCAGAGCTGCGCCAACAGAGATGCAATGACGCAGTACGGCGCTATATTGTCCGCGTCTTGAGGCCAAATGTCGCTACTGTTACAGCAATATATTACAATAGTTGCGGCAAGTCCGGCAGTATGTGGTGAATTGCTGTCAAGGGCTGATGATCTTGCCGTTGTTGCTTGCTTCGACCTTGCTGCCGGCGATGCGTGATTTACTTTTACGAACATTTGGAAGGAATATCGAGTACGTTTCGTTGTAAAGCTATACTCACCCAAATATATCCAATTGGATATATTATACACATGTTAACCTGTGTCCAGCGTCCAGCCGTCTCTCACCGCGCCATACTTTACATATATCCTCCATCAATATCGTACACACCAGGCAGTGCTCCAGCAGCACACACTTAACATTCATACTCCGAACGGCGCCGCGCCGCACCGACTGTACTCTAGCAGCGCTGTACCTGCAGGAAGGGCGCCACGCCGCACCGACTGTACTCTAGCAGCGCTGTACCTGCAGGAAGGGCGCCACGCCGCACCCACTGTACTCTAGCAGCGCTGTACCTGCAGGAAGGGCGCCACGCCGCACCGACTGTACTCTAGCAGCGCTGTACCTGCAGGAAGGGCGCCGCGCCGCACCGACTGTACTCTAACAGCGCTGTACCTGCAGGAAGGGCGCCACGCCGCACCGACTGTACTCTAGCAGCGCTGTACCTGCAGGAAGGGCGCCACGCCGCACCGACTGTACTCTAGCAGCGCTGTACCTGCAGGAAGGGCGCCACGTTGGCGCCGTACAGCTGGATCATGCAGAGGTTGGCCACCGTGTCGATGATGCCCATGAAGAGGCCCATGGCGGCCAGGTTCAGCGCCAGCATCGAGAGCGTCCAGCACTGCGGCACCATGGCCAGCGTGACGGCCAGCATCAGCAGCGACACCAGCATGGCGCCGTGGGCTGATGTTCTGCGGAGACACGGGAGACGCGGGGTCAGCAGGGAGACACGGAGAGATGAGAGATGGAAGGAGACAGGAGATGGAGGGGAGACAGGGAGACACGGGGATTTGAGGTGAGGCACACTATAGATTATTAACTTCACAACGCTCCATTTCTGAACAGCTTGCCTCCGACCACGTGCGAGTGAACCGAACTCAATTGTGTTGACTGTCGAGCTTGATCTATTCGTGATACATCGTGGAGAGCGAACTGCACCGTTTCGTGCAAAAACCACCATATTGCGAAGCAGCAATATACCAGCCTTCCTCGTAGAGCTCTGTGGCCTCATCAGCAAATGACAGGCAGTAGATCAGCGGCGGCAGTGGTGGCGGAAACGGCGCCCGGCGGCTCGTGCGCCCCCTGCACGGGCGTTCCATCAGCCATTCAGCGGCGGCCTGATGGTGCCGCCTGACAGAGCGGTGCTGAGTATAGAGGCTGGCGCTGAGGAAACGGTGCTCATCCTGATGGCTGTGTAGACAGCGCTTTGTTTTTCACCCGCCCCACAGGGGCACAGCAACGGGTTTTGCTTACCCTCGTGAAATTTCACACCGGAAGATGAACCAAAAGTTTAGAGTTAAATTTGCTGCCAGTAACTTAGGAAGAAAGCAACATTTCACCATACAAATTCAATTGAACCCAAAGCCTTTTCGAAATATAGGTGCTGGCCACGTAAGCCAAAAATGGAAAATATGATAACGCATCGCTTTGTTAATAAATAAATCCCTGCATGTTAAATTAGTATGTTTTCCCTGCCCGGGTTATGCCTTTATGAGCTGACTAGCACTTTATGGCTAGTAGAAAAGGGAGTCATCCAGCTAAAGCCGCCGCAGCTCCACTGCCGAGGCGAATATGCTGAGCTGGGCACAGACTGAGAGCGTCTGAGCTGGCCAGGCTGAGAGCGTCTGAGCAGACTGAGAGCGTCTGAGCTGGACAGACTGAGAGCGTCTGAGCTGGGCAGACAGAGAGCGTCTGAGCAGACTGAGAGCGTCTGAGCTGGACAGACTGAGAGCGTCTGAGTTGGGCAGACGGAGAGCGTCGGAGCTGGGCAGACTGAGAGCGTCTGAGCTGGGCAGACTGAGAGCGTCTGAGCTGGGCAGACTGAGAGCGTCTGAGCTGGGCAGACTGAGAGCGTCTGAGCTGGGCAGACTGAGAGCGTCTGAGCTGGGCAGACTGAGAGCGTCTGAGCTGTGCAGACTGAGAGCGTCTGAGCTGGACAGACTGAGAGCGTCTGAGCTGGGCAGACTGAGAGCGTCTGAGCTGTGCAGACTGAGAGCGTCTGAGCTGGACAGACTGAGAGCGTCGTAGCTGGACAGACTGAGAGCGTCTGAGCTGGGCAGACTGAGAGCGTCTGAGCTGGGCAGACTGAGAGCGTCTGAGCTGGACAGACTGAGAGCGTCTGAGCTGGGCAGACTGAGAGCGTCTGAGCTGTGCAGACTGAGAGCGTCTGAGCTGGACAGACTGAGAGCGTCTGAGCTGGGCAGACTGAGAGCGTCTGAGCTGGGCAGACTGAGAGCGTCGGAGCTGGGCAGACTGAGAGTGTCTGAGTTGGGCAGACTGAGAGCGTCTGAGCTGGACAGACTGAGAGCGTCGGAGCTGGGCAGACTGAGAGCGTCTGAGTTGGGCAGACTGAGAGCGTCTGAGCTGGGCAGACTGAGAGCGTCGGAGCTGGGCAGACTGAGAGCGTCTGAGCTGGGCAGACTGAGAGCGTCTGAGCAGACTGAGAGCGTCTGAGCTGTGCAGACTGAGAGCGTCTGAGCTGGATAGGCTGAGAGCGTCTGAGCTGGACAGACTGAGAGCGTCTGAGTTGGGCAGACAGAGCGTCTGAGCTGGGCAGACTGAGAGCGTCTGAGCTGGGCAGACTGAGAGCGTCTGAGCTGGGCAGACTGAGAGCGTCTGAGTTGGGCAGACTGAGAGCGTCTGAGCTGGGCAGACTGAGAGCGTCTGAGCTGGGCAGACTGAGAGCGTCTGAGCTGGGCAGACTGAGAGCGTCTGAGCTGGACAGACTGAGAGCGTCTGAGCTGGGCAGACTGAGAGCGTCTGAGCAGACAGAGCGTCTGAGCTGGGCAGACTGAGAGCGTCTGAGCTGGGCAGACTGAGAGCGTCTGAGCTGTGCAGACTGAGAGCGTCTGAGCTGGACAGACTGAGAGCGTCTGAGCTGGACAGACTGAGAGCGTCTGAGCAGCTGGGCAGACTGAGAGCGTCTGAGCTGGACAGACTGAGAGCGTCTGAGCTGGGCAGACTGAGAGCGTCTGAGCTGGACAGACTGAGAGCGTCTGAGCTGGACAGACTGAGAGCGTCGGAGCTGGACAGACTGAGAGCGTCGGAGCTGGGCAGACTGAGAGCGTCTGAGTTGGGCAGACTGAGAGCGTCTGAGCTGGGCAGACTGAGAGCGTCTGAGCTGGACAGACTGAGAGCGTCTGAGCTGGGCAGACTGAGAGCGTCTAAGTTGGGCAGACTGAGAGCGTCTGAGCTGGGCAGACTGAGAGCGTCTGAGCTGGGCAGACTGAGAGCGTCTGAGCTGGGCAGACTGAGAGCGTCTGAGCTGGGCAGACTGAGAGCGTCTGAGCTGGACAGGCTGAGAGCGTCTGAGCTGGGCAGACTGAGAGCGTCGGAGCTGGGCAGACTGAGAGCGTCTGAGCTGGGCAGACTGAGAGCGTCTGATCTGGGCAGACTGAGAGCGTCTGAGCAGACTGAGAGCGTCTGAACTGGGCAGACTGAGAGCGTCTGAGCTGGACAGACTGAGAGCGTCTGAGCTGGACAGACTGAGAGCGTCTGAGCTGGGCAGACTGAGAGCGTCTGAGCTGGGCAGACTGAGAGCGTCTGAGCTGGACAGACTGAGAGCGTCTAAGCAGACTGAGAGCGTCTGAGCTGGACAGACTGAGAGCGTCTGAGCTGGGCAGACTGAGAGCGTCTGAGCTGGACAGACTGAGAGCGTCTGAGCAGACTGAGAGCGTCTGAGCTGGACAGACTGAGAGCGTCTGAGCTGGACAGACTGAGAGCGTCTGAGCTGGGCAGACTGAGAGCGTCTGAGCTGGACAGACTGAGAGCGTCTGAGCAGACTGAGAGCATCTGAGCTGGACAGACTGAGAGCGTCTGAGCTGGGCAGACTGAGAGCGTCTGAGCTGGCCAGACTGAGAGCGTCTGAGCAGACTGAGAGCGTCTGAGCTGGACAGACTGAGAGCGTCTGAGCTGGCCAGACTGAGAGCGTCTGAGCAGACTGAGAGCGTCTGAGCTGGCCAGACTGAGAGCGGCTGAGCAGACTGAGAGCGTCTGAGCTGGACAGACTGAGAGCGTCTGAGCTGGCCAGACAGGGCGTCTGAGCAGACTGAGAGCGTTTGAGCTGGACAGACTGAGAGCGTCTGAGCTGGCCAGACTGAGAGCGTCTGAGCAGACTGAGAGCGTCTGAGCTGGACAGACTGAGAGCGTCTGAGCTGGGCAGACTGAGAGCGTCTGAGCTGGGCAGACTGAGAGCGTCTGAGCTGGGCAGACTGAGAGCGTCCGAGCTGGGCAGACTGAGAGCGTCTGAGCTGGACAGACTGAGAGCGTCTGAGCTGGGCAGACTGAGAGCGTCTGAGCTGTGCAGACTGAGAGCGTCTGAGCTGGGCAGATTGAGAGCGTCTGAGCTGGGTAGACTGAGAGCGTCTGAGCTGGGCAGACTGAGAGCGTCTGAGCTGGACAGACTGAGAGCGTCTGAGCAGACTGAGAGCGTCTGAGCTGGGCAGACTGAGAGCGTCTGAGCTGGGCAGACTGAGAGCATCTGAGCTGGACAGACAGAGAGCGTCTGAGCTGGGCAGACTGAGAGCGTCGGAGCTGGGAAGACTGAGAGCGTCTGAGTTGGGTAGACTGAGAGCGTCTGAGCTGGGCAGACAGAGAGCGTCTGAGCTGGGCAGACTGAGAGCGTCTGAGCTGGGCAGACTGAGAGCGTCTGAGCTGGGCAGACTGAGAGCGTCGGAGCTGGGAAGACTGAGAGCGTCTGAGCTGGACAGACTGAGAGCGTCTGAGCTGGGCAGACTGAGAGCGTCGGAGCTGGGCAGACTGAGAGCGTCTGAGCTGGACAGACTGAGAGCGTCTGAGCTGGGCAGACTGAGAGCGTCTGAGCTGGGCAGACTGAGAGCGTCTGAGCTGGGCAGACTGAGAGCGTCTGAGCTGGGCAGACTGAGAGCGTCGGAGCTGGGCAGACTGAGAGCGTCGGAGCTGGACAGACTGAGAGCGTCTGAGCAGACTGAGAGCGTCTGAGCTGGGCAGACTGAGAGCGTCTGAGCTGGGCAGACTGAGAGCGTCTGAGCTGGGCAGACTGAGAGCGTCTGAGCTGGACAGACTGAGAGCGTCGGAGCTGGGCAGACTGAGAGCGTCTGAGCTGGGCAGACTGAGAGCGTCTGAGCTGGACAGACTGAGAGCGTCTGAGCAGACTGAGAGCGTCTGAGCTGGACAGACTGAGAGCGTCTGAGCTGGGCAGACTGAGAGCGTCTGAGCTGGGCAGACAGAGCGTCTGAGCTGGGCAGACTGAGAGCGTCTGAGCTGTGCGGACTGAGAGCGTCTGAGCTGGACAGACTGAGAGCGTCTGAGCTGGGCAGACTGAGAGCGTCTGAGCTGGACAGACTGAGAGCGTCTGAGTTGGGCAGACTGAGAGCGTCTGAGCTACGCAGACTGAGAGCGTCTGAGCTGGACAGACTGAGAGCGTCTGAGTTGGGCAGACTGAGAGCGTCGGAGCTGGGCAGACTGAGAGCGTCGGAGCTGGACAGACTGAGAGCGTCTGAGCTGGGCAGACTGAGAGCGTCTGAGCTGGACAGACTGAGAGCGTCTGAGCTGGACAGACTGAGAGCGTCTGAGCTGGACAGACTGAGAGCGTCTGAGCAGACTGAGAGCGTCGGAGCTGGGCAGACTGAGAGCGTCTGAGCTGGGCAGACTGAGAGCGTCTGAGCTGGACAGACTGAGAGCGTCTGAGCAGACTGAGAGCGTCTGAGCTGGGTAGACTGAGAGCGTCTGAGTTGGACAGACTGAGAGCGTCTGAGCTGGACAGACTGAGAGCGTCTGAGCTGGACAGACTGAGAGCGTCTGAGCTGGGCAGACCGAGAGCGTCTGAGCTGGGCAGACTGAGAGCGTCTGAGCTGGGCAGACTGAGAGCGTCTGAGCTGGGCAGACTGAGAGCGTCTGAGCTGTGCAGACTGAGAGCGTCTGAGCAGACTGAGAGCGTCTGAGCTGGACAGACTGAGAGTGTCTGAGCTGGGCAGACTGAGAGCGTCTGAGCTGGACAGACTGAGAGCGTCTGAGCTGGGCAGACTGAGAGCGTCTGAGCTGGGCAGACTGAGAGCGTCTGAGCTGTGCAGACTGAGAGCGTCTGAGCTGGACAGACTGAGAGCGTCTGAGCTGGACAGACTGAGAGCGTCTGAGCAGCTGGGCAGACTGAGAGCGTCTGAGCTGGACAGACTGAGAGCGTCTGAGCTGGGCAGACTGAGAGCGTCTGAGCTGGACAGACTGAGAGCGTCTGAGCTGGACAGACTGAGAGCGTCGGAGCTGGACAGACTGAGAGCGTCGGAGCTGGGCAGACTGAGAGCGTCTGAGTTGGGCAGACTGAGAGCGTCTGAGCTGGGCAGACTGAGAGCGTCTGAGCTGGACAGACTGAGAGCGTCTGAGCTGGGCAGACTGAGAGCGTCTAAGTTGGGCAGACTGAGAGCGTCTGAGCTGGGCAGACTGAGAGCGTCTGAGCTGGGCAGACTGAGAGCGTCTGAGCTGGGCAGACTGAGAGCGTCTGAGCTGGGCAGACTGAGAGCGTCTGAGCTGGACAGGCTGAGAGCGTCTGAGCTGGGCAGACTGAGAGCGTCGGAGCTGGGCAGACTGAGAGCGTCTGAGCTGGGCAGACTGAGAGCGTCTGATCTGGGCAGACTGAGAGCGTCTGAGCAGACTGAGAGCGTCTGAACTGGGCAGACTGAGAGCGTCTGAGCTGGACAGACTGAGAGCGTCTGAGCTGGACAGACTGAGAGCGTCTGAGCTGGGCAGACTGAGAGCGTCTGAGCTGGGCAGACTGAGAGCGTCTGAGCTGGACAGACTGAGAGCGTCTAAGCAGACTGAGAGCGTCTGAGCTGGACAGACTGAGAGCGTCTGAGCTGGGCAGACTGAGAGCGTCTGAGCTGGACAGACTGAGAGCGTCTGAGCAGACTGAGAGCGTCTGAGCTGGACAGACTGAGAGCGTCTGAGCTGGACAGACTGAGAGCGTCTGAGCTGGGCAGACTGAGAGCGTCTGAGCTGGACAGACTGAGAGCGTCTGAGCAGACTGAGAGCATCTGAGCTGGACAGACTGAGAGCGTCTGAGCTGGGCAGACAGAGCGTCTGAGCTGGCCAGACTGAGAGCGTCTGAGCAGACTGAGAGCGTCTGAGCTGGACAGACTGAGAGCGTCTGAGCTGGCCAGACTGAGAGCGTCTGAGCAGACTGAGAGCGTCTGAGCTGGCCAGACTGAGAGCGGCTGAGCAGACTGAGAGCGTCTGAGCTGGACAGACTGAGAGCGTCTGAGCTGGCCAGACAGGGCGTCTGAGCAGACTGAGAGCGTTTGAGCTGGACAGACTGAGAGCGTCTGAGCTGGCCAGACTGAGAGCGTCTGAGCAGACTGAGAGCGTCTGAGCTGGACAGACTGAGAGCGTCTGAGCTGGGCAGACTGAGAGCGTCTGAGCTGGGCAGACTGAGAGCGTCTGAGCTGGGCAGACTGAGAGCGTCCGAGCTGGGCAGACTGAGAGCGTCTGAGCTGGACAGACTGAGAGCGTCTGAGCTGGGCAGACTGAGAGCGTCTGAGCTGTGCAGACTGAGAGCGTCTGAGCTGGGCAGATTGAGAGCGTCTGAGCTGGGTAGACTGAGAGCGTCTGAGCTGGGCAGACTGAGAGCGTCTGAGCTGGACAGACTGAGAGCGTCTGAGCAGACTGAGAGCGTCTGAGCTGGGCAGACTGAGAGCGTCTGAGCTGGGCAGACTGAGAGCATCTGAGCTGGACAGACAGAGAGCGTCTGAGCTGGGCAGACTGAGAGCGTCGGAGCTGGGAAGACTGAGAGCGTCTGAGTTGGGTAGACTGAGAGCGTCTGAGCTGGGCAGACAGAGAGCGTCTGAGCTGGGCAGACTGAGAGCGTCTGAGCTGGGCAGACTGAGAGCGTCTGAGCTGGGCAGACTGAGAGCGTCTGAGCTGGGCAGACTGAGAGCGTCTGAGCTGGACAGACTGAGAGTGTCTGAGCTGGACAGACTGAGAGCGTCTGAGCTGGGCAGACTGAGAGCGTCTGAGCTGGGCAGACTGAGAGCGTCGGAGCTGGGAAGACTGAGAGCGTCTGAGCTGGACAGACTGAGAGCGTCTGAGCTGGGCAGACTGAGAGCGTCGGAGCTGGGCAGACTGAGAGCGTCTGAGCTGGACAGACTGAGAGCGTCTGAGCTGGGCAGACTGAGAGCGTCTGAGCTGGGCAGACTGAGAGCGTCTGAGCTGGGCAGACTGAGAGCGTCTGAGCTGGGCAGACTGAGAGCGTCGGAGCTGGGCAGACTGAGAGCGTCGGAGCTGGACAGACTGAGAGCGTCTGAGCAGACTGAGAGCGTCTGAGCTGGGCAGACTGAGAGCGTCTGAGCTGGGCAGACTGAGAGCGTCTGAGCTGGGCAGACTGAGAGCGTCTGAGCTGGACAGACTGAGAGCGTCGGAGCTGGGCAGACTGAGAGCGTCTGAGCTGGGCAGACTGAGAGCGTCTGAGCTGGACAGACTGAGAGCGTCTGAGCAGACTGAGAGCGTCTGAGCTGGACAGACTGAGAGCGTCTGAGCTGGGCAGACTGAGAGCGTCTGAGCTGGGCAGACAGAGCGTCTGAGCTGGGCAGACTGAGAGCGTCTGAGCTGTGCGGACTGAGAGCGTCTGAGCTGGACAGACTGAGAGCGTCTGAGCTGGGCAGACTGAGAGCGTCTGAGCTGGACAGACTGAGAGCGTCTGAGTTGGGCAGACTGAGAGCGTCTGAGCTACGCAGACTGAGAGCGTCTGAGCTGGACAGACTGAGAGCGTCTGAGTTGGGCAGACTGAGAGCGTCGGAGCTGGGCAGACTGAGAGCGTCGGAGCTGGACAGACTGAGAGCGTCTGAGCTGGGCAGACTGAGAGCGTCTGAGCTGGACAGACTGAGAGCGTCTGAGCTGGACAGACTGAGAGCGTCTGAGCTGGACAGACTGAGAGCGTCTGAGCAGACTGAGAGCGTCGGAGCTGGGCAGACTGAGAGCGTCTGAGCTGGGCAGACTGAGAGCGTCTGAGCTGGACAGACTGAGAGCGTCTGAGCAGACTGAGAGCGTCTGAGCTGGGTAGACTGAGAGCGTCTGAGTTGGACAGACTGAGAGCGTCTGAGCTGGACAGACTGAGAGCGTCTGAGCTGGACAGACTGAGAGCGTCTGAGCTGGGCAGACCGAGAGCGTCTGAGCTGGGCAGACTGAGAGCGTCTGAGCTGGGCAGACTGAGAGCGTCTGAGCTGGGCAGACTGAGAGCGTCTGAGCTGTGCAGACTGAGAGCGTCTGAGCAGACTGAGAGCGTCTGAGCTGGACAGACTGAGAGTGTCTGAGCTGGGCAGACTGAGAGCGTCTGAGCTGGACAGACTGAGAGCGTCTGAGCAGACTGAGAGCGTCTGAGCTGGGCAGACTGAGAGCGTCTGAGTTGGACAGACTGAGAGCGTCTGAGCTGGACAGACTGAGAGCGTCTGAGCTGGGCAGACCGAGAGCGTCTGAGCTGGGCAGACTGAGAGCGTCTGAGCTGGGCAGACTGAGAGCGTCTGAGCTGGGCAGACTGAGAGCGTCTGAGCTGGGCAGACTGTGAGCGTCTGAGCTGTGCAGACTGAGAGCGTCTGAGCTGGACAGACTGAGAGTGTCTGAGCTGGGCAGACTGAGAGGTCTGACACTGACAATACTGAGCTTAAGTGAGGAGAATGGAGAATAACATCAGAAAAGGTTTTGTCGCACTCACAGATAACAATCACTTGTTACTGGTGAGCTGACTGACCACACCAATGGCAGCGACTGACCTGATGACTGATGTGTCATCTCAGGCACTGGCTGATGGGATTTTACCCGAATCGTCCACCGAGCCCACGCATGGGTCACTACTGCGAGGGCGTCCTGAAATTACTCTCCGGTCTTCTCAGTAACAAGCAGCGTTTGAGCGACACCATTGTAGCTTCCGAGAGATTGCCGTTGCTGGATTCCACGCACTATTCCAGCTCATAGCATCCCAAACTATGGCGCAGCGTGACAGAGGACATGACCATTACCAGTTCCAGAACGCGAGCTGTCGTCACACAACCGTGAATATCAACTACCATGGAACGACTCCCACATCCGACAGCCCGTCCACACATCTGCCAATTCAACACCAACCCGAGGTTCCGACACACTGTACGGAAGCAGGGCATCACCCCTCTGTCCGTCCGGGGAGCCTCTGGCTGGAGAAGCCATCCCTCTGTCCGTCTGGGGAGCCTCTGGCTGGAGAAGACATCCCTCTGTCCGTCTGGGGAGCCTCTGGCTGGAGAAGCCATCCCTCTGTCCGTCTGGGGAGCCTCTGGCTGGAGAAGCCATCCCTCTGTCCGTCTGGGGAGCCTCTGGCTGGAGAAGACATCCCTCTGTCCGTCTGGGGAGCCTCTGGCTGGAGAAGACATCCCTCTGTCCGTCTGGGGAGCCTCTGGCTGGAGAAGACATCCCTCTGTCCGTCCGGGGAGCCTCTGGCTGGAGAAGTCAGAGGCTCCCCAGGGCTGGCCTCCGAGCTAGCCTGGCCTCCGGCCCTGGCGCGCCCCCTGGCCGGCCGGGCCGACTGGGCGGGTCTGGAGGGCATTCGGCCGGCTTTCCGTCTCCAGTGTCGACGCTGGGAGTGTGGGTAGCTGGGGGTGGAGGTGGATGTTTGGGTGGGTGGGTGGGCGGGGCGGCAGAGACGTGTTCCGGGTTAGACTGGGGACTGGCCCGGGCCGCCCGCGAATCTGCGGGATCAATACTGCGGCGCGGTCAGCTGGCCGGCTCTACGCCTCCAGACGGGGTCTGAGATGAGGACTGCGGGTGGCGGGGGTGTACTGTCGGTGGTGGGGTGGGGGTGTACTGTGGGTGGCACCGGACAAAAGTTCGTAAACATAAGGTTCGTAACGGAATAAGTTCGTATGCAAAGGCTCGTATCGGATAAGGTTCGTATGGGATAAAGTTCGTAACGGCTAAAGTTCGTAATGGAAAAGGTTCGTATCGGATAAAGTTCGTATTCCAAAAGTTCGTAACGGATAATGTTCGTATGCAAAAGGTTCGTATGCTGAAGTTCGTAAGGAAAAAGTTCGTAATGGAAAAAGTTCGCAAGCAAAGGTTCGTATGCAAAGGTTCGCATCGGATAAGGTTCGTATAGGATAAAGTTCGTAACGGCTAAAGTTTGTAATGGAAAAGGTTCGTATCGGATAAAGTTCGTATTTAAAAAGTTCATAACGGATAAAGTTCGTATGCAAAAGGTTCGTATGCTTAAGTTCGTGACGGAAAAAGTTCGTAAGCAAAGGTTCGTATGCAAAGGTTCGTATCGGATAAGGTTCCGAACCATTGCTTACGAACTTTTTCCGTTACGAACCTTATGTTTACGAACTTTTGTCCGGTTACCGTAACCCTTCCGAACGGAGAGAGATGGGGCCTGTTCCAGTGACGCCTCTAACCTCCTCCAAGTTGCTCCAACTTGCAACTGTCTGTGCATTAGTATAGGACAGCTGCAAGTTGGAGCAACGTGGAGGAGGTTAGAGGTTAGAGGTTAGAGGCGCCACGGGAAGAGGCCCATAGAGAGACACCGTAAACAGTAACATGTTGCCTGTCATAAGGACAATAGGTTCGTATAGGATAAAGTTGGTATTAAAAATGTCGCTACTGTTTACGGTGTCTATCTCTCTCCGTTCGGAAGGGTAACGGTAACCGGACATAAGTTCGTAAATATAAGGTGCGTAACGGAAAAACTTCGTAAGCAAAGGTTCGCAACCTTATCCGATACGAACCTTTGCATACGAACCTTTGCTTACGAACTTTTTCCGTTACGAACCTTATGTTTACGAACTTTGGTCCGGGAAGCGTTTACACGCTGTTAAATTGATTATATTTTCTCAGACAGACATATATGCTGGCTAGACATAGCGGCCTGAATAGCAAACATAGCGTTGAGTAAGCACAGACTAGAGCTGCTCGCCAGCTTCCTTCACATCACAACAAAAATCACACGAGTCGTCTCATTTGCGGCTCTGCTGCAACAACCATACATACTGCCCATACGAAAACAGCAAAACCTGAACACATTTCTGGTAAGTTTACGCCGGGTTTCCTGGGTGCGTGCTGGCACACCGCCAAACATCACATACACTTACAACACTGTTCATGCAACGGTGCAATTCTCGGCTCTGTGTAAACATGCACATACCTTTATTGGAATCCATTTTCCTCAAAACTACGTGCATTATGAATCATGACAGTGTGTAAGATGAATGAACATGCATATATTTATGTGCGTAGGTACAATAGCCAGCATCCATGCGTGCATCGGATTTGCATGCATAAACCGTTACATATAAACCTCTTATCCCTGCAGACGTTTACACTACATCATCTGCCGTCGTTTGAAGCAAAATTAAACAGAGACCACCATGCGAACCATTCCTCTAAACTGGAAAGGACGGCTATAGCCGGCAGCTGAGATCCAAAGAGCACATCCAGCAGAGCACACCTCTCCCGCCACAGAGCGGGGCCGGATTCCGTGTGCCAGGTCACCTCGCGCTGCGACAGCTCAGCTCCGGACAACTGTCGGCGAGACATTCGATCCCGACGACCCGATTTCCACCACTGGTGTCCTGACCCCAGTTAGAGGCGTGTCTGCAGACAGCTGTGCAGCCCGTCTATACCACTGTCCAGGGACACGACCCAAGCCAGATGACATGCCCGTAGGTGTGCAGCAAGTCTGTACCACCGGTGACCCCCAAGACAAACATCTGTGGAACTTATCTGTACCACAGAGGGCCTGACTCCAATCTGAAACATGCCTACAGGCACCTGTACAGCCCGTCTGCGCCACCGATGGCCTGGGCATAGGCAGACGACATACGCACAGGCACCTGTGCGGTGTGCAGCCTCTCAACACCGCCGGTGACCCCATGTGCCCTCCCTACCCGCAGGCAATGCAGTGTACCCCGTACCCGGTACCCGGTACCTCGGTCAGACCCGTCACAGCGGTACAGCCAACTCACCTCCAGTCGGTCCCGCCGCCGGAACAGCACGGCAACCATGCCAAACACGGGAACATGGCCCTCCCGTCCATTATTCTTCAACAGACCAGGATCATTGATGAGTTCCAACGGCCAGAGTTGGACAGACAGACACACACACAGACACAGACGTCTGCCAGGCGCCAGACGCGTATCGCAAACACTCACGCAAACAGTTACACACATGAATGAAGGCGCTCCACGATGTGCTGCACTGCTATACAAACACGAGCGTGGGGTATGTGCATCGTGACGAATTTAGAGGCGCAATGCATACATTCAAGCAAATCGAATACAGATTGTACATGCGCATACATACTGGCCTACTCGAGCAATCTCGCAAAAGGAAAGCCGCAGTGGCCTAAGACGTTCAAATACAAATTTACTCAGACTGTAACTACATGGGATGCATCTTTCATGATTTGAACATTTGAGTATCTAAACCGACCAAAAATAGTGAAAATAGAATCAATAAAAACATCGATTAACAAGCAGCGAGCAGCAGGAGACTGTGCGTAAAAGCAAGCTGAGATAGTATAGCTCACAAACATATACATAATTACATAGACACGTAGGAGATATGTCAGGAGGATTGGAAAGAGAATGCGCTCCATCACACTGACAAATGACAATCAGGGAAGGGGCGAGATTGGGAATGAATTGCTGTGTACACAATCCTGATTATGATTGGTGTTTAGGGCGCTCCGACAACAAAGGTCATGGCAATGGTCAAACTGAGCCCCCCCCCCCCCCCGCTAAATCATGATTATGATTGGTGTTTAGGGCGCTCCGACAACAAAGGTCATGGCAATGGTCAAACTGAGCCCCCCCCCCCCCCGCTAAATCATGATTATGATTGGTGTTTAGGGCGCTCCGACAACAAAGGTCATGGCAATGGTCAAACTGAGCCCCCCCCCCCCCCCCCCCCCCGCTAAATCATGATTATGATTGGTGTTTAGGGCGCGCTCCGACAACAAAGGTCATGGCAATGGTCAAACTGAGCCCCCCCCCCGCTAAATCATGATTATGATTGGTGTTTAGGGCGCTCCGACAACAAAGGTCATGGCAATGGTCAAACTGAGCCCCCCCCCCCCCCCGCTAAATCATGATTATGATTGGTGTTTAGGGCGCTCCGACAACAAAGGTCATGGCAATGGTCAAACTGAGCCCCCCCCCCCCCCGCTAAATCATGATTATGATTGGTGTTTAGGGCGCTCCGACAACAAAGGTCATGGCAATGGTCAAACGAGCTGCTCAATCATGATTATGATTGGTGTTTAGGGCGCTCCGACAACAAAGGTCATGGCAATGGTCAAACTGAGCCCCCCCCCCCCCCCCCCCCCCCCCGCTAAATCATGATTATGATTGGTGTTTAGGGCGCTCCGACAACAAAGGTCATGGCAATGGTCAAACGAGCTGCTCAATCATGATTATGATTGGTGTTTAGGGCGCTCCGACAACAAAGGTCATGGCAATGGTCAAACGAGCTGCTCAATCATGATTATGATTGGTGTTTAGGGCGCTCCGACAACAAAGGTCATGGCAATGGTCAAACGAGCTGCTCAATCATGATTATGATTGGTGTTTAGGGCGCTCCGACAACAAAGGTCATGGCAATGGTCAAACTGAGCCCCCCCCCCCCCCCCGCTAAATCATGATTATGATTGGTGTTTAGGGCGCTCCGACAACAAAGGTCATGGCAATGGTCAAACGAGCTGCTAAATCATGATTATGATTGGTGTTTAGGGCGCTCCGACAACAAAGGTCATGGCAATGGTCAAACGAGCTGCTCAATCATGATTATGATTGGTGTTTAGGGCGCTCCGACAACAAAGGTCATGGCAATGGTCAAACTGAGCCCCCCCCCCCCCCCCCCGCTAAATCATGATTATGATTGGTGTTTAGGGCGCTCCGACAACAAAGGTCATGGCAATGGTCAAACGAGCTGCTTGCACGTTCAGTGTCAAGGTACGGAATCTGGGAATTAAATGTTGCGTACACTGTCAGTGCAATTTAACCAGGTTATCATTTTCAGTTAGGTTAGGTCAAGTTAAACAATAATGGCGCATGTTTCCTTGTAATTTTACACACGGCTGCAAAGCAAGCAGCACTGTTTTCATCAGTCGTGAAATTGCAAAACGTGTAGCGATAAGGCATCAAGTCAAACACCAATCTGCCGACAAACAGTCCCCACCCCTACCACTGTCCCTGGCAGTCCTCCCACCCCTACCACTGTGCCTGCCAGTCCTCCCCACCTCCGTCTTACTCTCCCGGTCAAAGTCCCCTGAGCGGCCCGGAGTGCACCGGTCTTGACCTGGCCGGGCAGACCTGGGCCTCGTCACCCATGCCAGCGGAGAGGGACGGGACAGCCCCGCACGTGCGTACGTTCCCCTGACAGCGTGTCCAGTGTCGGAGGGGGGCTGGCGGTCCGACTGACGCCAGGAGGGGGGGGGACGGCAGATTGGGACTGCGACCTGTCACTGCTGTCATCTGCTTGGCCGTTCGTCTGGTCGGTCCAAAGGAGCAGAATCGGCCCCGCAAGAACGGAGCTGGTGTCGAGTGAGTGGGTACTAACCTACGCACTACGCTGACAGACTGACAGACTGACAGATAACCTGACAGACTGACAGACAACCTGACAGACTGACAGACAACCTGACAGACTGACATATAACCTGACAGACTGACATATAACCCGACAGACTGACAGATAACCCGACCGGGCTCGGCCACCGACCTGGCTTAAACAATGGCGGCGGAACAGGCGGACATACAGATCGAATGTGGGGTTACTTGAAGCTGGATGTTAAACTGTGCAGTGGTACTAAGCGGAAAGTTTCCGCACACACGATCGTGTGCTTAAATGTGACATGGATCTGTAAGGAATTTTTTCACTCCAAAATTTGGTGGCAACAATCGCAATGCACAACTATCGAAATATTAATTATTTGTATAAATTAGTCATATTGTGAAAGGTAAGTCTTCTGGACGGATTTGCGTATGCCACTTGATTTTATTCAAACGAGTTTTATTTGTATTTTATTGCTGCTGCTGTCGATGCTGTTTGACGTAAACAGCTTCGACTTTGTGCATGGATAAAAAGTAACGATGTATATAATTATACGATTAGGTGAAATCATGATGACATAATTGATCGGATAAGGCTCGAGTGAATTTTAAGCTTTCATACAACTTTATCCATATATGATTTACGATGCTTGCTAAAAGAATATGCTCCAACTGTATCTGTTGGATTTCTGAGCTGTATCTGTTAATGGCTGCAAGTGATACAGGTTTTTGGGTACTTTATGAATTGTCGTGAGTGCTGTTTTGTTTATCCTAACTACTTTATTGTTCGCTGATCATGGCGGTTAATGTTCTGGTCGAGGATCGGGTTGCCAGGGACTCACCTTTGCACCAATACGCCTCCTACGATGGAGCCCAGCAGGGTGAACAGAGCCTGGGCGAAGAACACCCAGCTCATAGTGGCAAACGGGGTCTCCGTCTGACAGCCTGCGTGCAGAGATCGCCGGTCAGAGGAGACGTCGTAATATCAGACAGGCTGCTGATTGCGGCAACTTTCAACAGATATTTCATCAAGAGAGGTAGTATTTTAATGACAGTGAAGTTAATTTGAATAAAATGCTATATTTTTTACAAAATTTATGACAAATATGTACCATTTTGTATTGGAACAAGCTTTACATTTTTAATTGGAGCACAAGTCTCCATTCTGTTCCCGGGAGAATGAGGCTACGGTTAAACAAACGGTTAGGAAGCTTTCTGAATCATTGCTATTTGCTGCGAAATAAAGCACACCGTATGCTTTATACGGTGATGCTGTATACCTTATATATGCCGTATGCCGTACGCTTTATATACCGTATGCTTTATATACCGTATGCTTTATATACCGTATGCTTTATATACCGTATGCTTTATATACCGTATGGTTTATATACCTTATGCTTTATATACCCTATGCTTTATACCTTATGTGAGCACTTGCAGAATGTAAGTGCTCACAGAAGGTCCTGGAGCCTGCGGTTCTCAGGAGCCTTTAAATAAATAAATACCTCCTTTGTGTTGCTTCGTATCATGAACTTATAAGTTTCCGTTATCTTGCAGCATGTTTTCTAACTTGTTTAGCGTAGCGTGGAAAGACCGACTCACCGAGGTCGCCGAGGGTCGGCCCGAGGAAGGCGACGCACATGCCGAACGACCAGAAGACGAAGCAGTAGGTGATGGTGACGTGCCAGTTCTGCAGGAACATGGACCAGAACTGGACCCTCCTCTCGGCTGCAGACAACAGGGGAGGGGAGGGGGAGGGGTCAGTTCCCCAGTCAGCAGGACCACTGGACCCTCCTCTCGGCTGGAGACAACAGGGGAGGGGAGGGGAAGGGGTCAGTTCCTGGACCAGAACTGGACCCTCCTCTCGGCTGCAGACACCAGGGGAGGGGAGGGGAGGGGGTCAGTTCCTGGACCAGAACTGGACCCTCCTCTCGGCTGGAGACAACAGGGGAGGGGAGGGGGAGGGGTCAGTTCCTGGACCAGAACTGGACCCTCCTCTCGGCTGCAGACAACAGGGGAGGGGAGGGGGAGGGGTCAGTTCCCCAGTCAGCAGGACCACTGGACCCTCCTCTCGGCTGGAGACAACAGGGGAGGGGAGGGGAGGGGGTCAGTTCCTGGACCAGAACTGGACCCTCCTCTCGGCTGCAGACAACAGGGGAGGGGGGAGGGAGGGGGTCAGTTCCCCAGTCAGCAGGACCAACATGATAAACTCGCAGTATGACAATACAGCGCCTGTCATCAATCGCAGACACATCGCACGCTAGCGTTACATAACCAGCTCGAATATGGCTGCACTGATGTAAGCGGACTCGCCAACTACCCAGAATGCACACAGAGACACATACATGCATGGGTGCCGGCTGCTTCGGTCCTGCCGCGGCTGTCTGGGCGGACAGCTGGTTGACAGATGAACAGGCTACCGAAGGGGTCGCCTTTGTGCCATATGTGAAGTCGCAGAATGAGTAATGCTTTAAAGGGATTATACGGGGTTTCCCCAGTATAATTGAGTTACATAGTAAAACCTACTTATAAAGGTGGTAGAAGTCCCACGGTAGCCACATTTTTCTGGAAATTACCTCTTCTGCACGTAAGGACATTCCAAAGTGCGCAGTGATGCCACCGCGTATTTTCTGCAGGACCGGCTGAGGCAGAGCCAGTCATCTCTTGTATGCTAATAAAAACACCTCACTTATGGCATATTTCCGGTCAAATAAGCAATATTTGAAAGAAAATAAACTTGTTTTGTTCCAACGACACCAGCAGTTACCTAGTTTTCCCATAAAATTATATATTTTTCATGAATTTTCATGCCAAAAAATGAATACGCCACCACCAAATTCTCAACGCTAAAGGCCAGAGATAAAAGAACCACAACAACACAAAACCTCAACGAACAGTGTGTAGTAATACAAAGTCCCGTCAGTTTTGAATTGCCTAATAATTGTGTGATCCAGTGTAGGACTTGCAGATAATTCAATACTCTAAAATTGATCTTAAGATAAAAGTGGTGGACAGTAGTGCCGATCAAGTACTCGCTATCTGATACTAGTTTCGAAAAACGCCCAAGTTTTAACGCTGATAATTGCTGAAATAATGGACTAAATGAGCATTGAGGTCCCTGTTATATGTCTTAAACGTGTTTAAAGCTCATACAACAGCAAAAGAGTGCATTTACTTTCAGGACGGAAACCCGTATAATCCCTTTAAGAACACCAAAGTACATCTACTCAAAATGCTGACTTCAGAGTACCGCACGAGTCGACTTGATCTCATGCCTTTACCTTTATAACAATGGATAGTATGCGTTAATATTAAATGTGGCGTTGTTAAATTTATGTTAATATTACCCTGCTAATATCGTGCTAGTATTATGCTAATATTATGCCAATCCAGTCCATAAAACTAGATGTACGTAATATGGACTTTCCAGCTAGACTGATAAGTCAAAACTGAGCTCCTTACAGGTTTTCTAGTGCCGTCACAAAATCATACGCAACATGCCACTTGATTATCCAACCAAACTAAAATTACCTACGCCGAAACAAGCGCACGCTGCGGAAACTGCGGGAAGTCGGAATTAATAATTAGTTGTGTATCTGTAGAATAATTTCAATCTTAAATTGTTAAACTGGTAACCAGTTTAACGAAAATCTATGTTTTAACCAGTTACTGGTCAAAACATAGATTTTAACACCAATATTCATCCCATAGCCACTGGCAGATCCAGCCTCTCTCCGTGAGGGGGAGGGGGAGCATCTTTTTGTGGCCAAAAAGTACGTCCATTTCTGTTTTCTCCGCGGATTTGGGCCGGTCACCTTATTTTGGTATTCGATATTAAGAAATTCATTTTTTTCGGAAAGAACGCGATATTCCGTAGCATATATACATATCAGTAATAACAACGTTTATCTCATACCAACTCGCAGGGGCGTCGCCGATAATTTTTTTAGTGGGGTCGGCTGGAATGACGGAAAAATGTACCCCCATTTTTGTATGCGTGTATTTAAGCCTTTGCAGCATTTTAATGTGGATTTTCATATTATAGTAGGCACTTGTTATTTAGCGCCGCCAAGCAGCGCGACATTTTTACGGGTTTGCCTGATAAGACCCAGAAATATAGGCCGTGGGCCTTGTCGAGAATAAGAAGGTAAAAATTGTATTAATTAAATTCTTCGTTACGACGAACCGAAGACGATGACGATGGCTTCGTTATGACGATGTCCACCGATGTGACGCCGCGAAGCGGCGTGGAAATGTTAATTTTAGGTCGTGGAAAACGATATTTTCATATTGGAGCCAGACCGTGATTGGAGCCAAGCCTCAGGTAGCCCCTTTTCCTGGTTGCACATCTCGGTGTGATGCAAAATATTGAAATGAAGGTAGTTTTTCATATACATTAGCCTCGGATAGTAAATAACGGTGAACGGTGGCAGTCTGCGCTCAATAGTACATATGATAATAATAACTGTATACATATGTACCGAACTGTAACAAACAACTGGTAACAGTGCAAATGGTTTGAAAGCAGCAAGAGGCAGAACGACTTTTCCGCGCATAAATGGTCCCTGTGGATCTGGAGGAGCCTGGTGGGAGATGGTTTGGGGAGATGGTCCTGGCCTGGTCCCCACTATTAGCTCTTCGGTCCAGCAAGTTGGGCACCGCTGGAGAGTGGAACAGCTTCCGGGTGCCGATGTCCGCGTCCTTGCGTTAGCGTCGCGTTTTTCGGAACTCGGCAGACTAGCTAGTATAGCGGGCTACATGCTTGAATATTAACTTTCAAGCATGTAGCCCGCTTGAAAGTTAATATTTTATGAAGGGAGCAATGGGGCCAGCAATTACCGCCAAGGAGAGCCTCTGCCAGACACTTAATGGAATTCATTTTCACATTGTCCAAATTTGTATAATTAAGTGCGAAACTTGTGTCATGCCGCGAAACGTCACGACATTTTCCGGTTTTTGACTGGATAGCTGGATTTTGACTGCTGCAAAGACAATTTTTTTTTAACGATTTTACGATAAATTGGGAACGCGCGGGGGGGGGGGCATACTTGTATTGAATGCCCACCCCCCAGATTCCTGTGAGGGGGGGGGGGGGCATTTGCCCCTGATGCCACCCCCCCCCCCTGGATCCGCCAGTGCCCATAGCAAAGTAACTTGTACGCGGAGCAATACCCGGGCATACGATGTCCGCGGCGGAACACTCCACAGATGAATAGGAACTGATCAAGACAGATGAAGACAGAGAGACAGAGAGGACAGACAGACGACACAAGACAGACGTCTGTGACCGGGGGTAGGCAAAGTAGATGCATTACAGATATGAATAGAATGACTTTAGACGAATGCCACATATAAGCATCACGTCAAAGTAGTGTGATTGAATGCAGCTGATAACGTACACGAGCAAGATATAAAAAGTAGCTTGTAGAAATGAAATATAAGACAGCGGTGAGTCATATGATGCTGCTGTTTCAAGAACAAAATTAGTGGGTAGTTAAGGCCAGACGAGACGCGAAAGACGAGTCTGAAGACGTAGAGGAAATCATGCATGATCAAATAACATCAGAAGACATTGATATGTGAAAGATATGCCAGATAAGGGCATGAGACAAGGCTAAGCACAATACGACAAGAAACAGAGGAAAGTGATGATGTGGGAGAGCAATGTGTCGCCTCATCACCTGGTGCTTACCCGGTACCATGAACACGCTCTCTTCATGCGGCTTGCGAGAGTACGGCACTTGATCATAGTCGAGAGGGGGTCTGCTGGGCTTCGGGGCTGGGGCTGGGGCTGGGGCTGGGGCTGGGACCGTGGGCGGGGCACACTGGGGCTCCATCACCAATGCGATACGTCAGTCACCGCCCGCCAGGCACCGTTTGATCACGGTCACTGGTGGTCACTGGTGGTCACTGGTGGTCACTGGTGGTCACTGGTGGTCACTGCTTATCGCCATAACACCCGAGCACCACCGATGTCCGCACCACTGCCAGTTAGCCAGAGCGATCTGTGTCGGTAGAGAACAGTGTCTGTATCCACACTGTCGCGTTCTCGTCGTGCGCTGGGCCGCGTTCCCGGCGTTCTCTGTTGTTCTCTGTCGTTCACTGGCCTTCCCGCCGCCCCCGCCGTGCTTCGCCTTGCCCCGCCGTTCTTCGCCGTTCCGGGGCGGTGCCCTGGACGTGCCCTGGACGTGCTCGGGCACGCCTGCCGACTGAGGGGCTGCCTCTTGTCCGCCGCCGTCGCCGCCGAACCTCGGACGACTGCGCCGAGTCGCCGATTTATCGGCGCCATCGAGCAGAGAGTGTCCCGGAGGAGAGACGAACGACGCCCCGGGGTACGCTGCTGGGCAGTGCAACAGACGCCGCAATCATGTCTCACTAAGAAGTCACACATAAGAAGTCGGTGCGATCGGCACGTCGCCCGTCTACCGAAGAGTTTGATCGTGCTGAATGGAAACGTGTGAGGAAGTCAGGCGCAGCGGTAGCATCTGAGCGGTTTGGACTTCCAAGCCGGACTGGCGCTGCAGAGTGCCACGTGAGTGCTCTAGTGACGAGGGTGCTGATCGGTTAAACATCGTTTCTTGATACTGGAAGATGAGCGAGGCTTTTAGACGCTGCCAATTATAAGTAGTGCCCGTCTTTAATAGGCATACGCCGAGCGTGCCTTACGGGCATAAATAACTAAATACATCAGGCATCTCCTCGCAGATATCCTTTTCATACAACAGCTAATCTTCAAACGAGTCCCGAGTAACTGGATAAAAAATGGAATCCAGGAACAAGCCTGACACTCCAGTCACTGTGCTTAAAACACACTCACAAGTTTTTGTTTTCGCAGACCTTGAGAGAGTTAAAAAATAACTTCCACCTCTCATAGGGGGAATAATACGCTGTGCGTGCGAGTGGAACTTACAAAGAAGCATAGATTGCGAGCAGTCCGAACCATTAACGGTCCCAGTGGCGACAGTGGTCTGACGTGAGCAATGCGGCGACAAGTAAGGCAGTGACTCAACGGACTTATCCATAAATGATTTGACGTAGCTAGCGTCGATTTCATTCAAACTGGCCAGGCGGCCCCGTCCAGACATCTCCATTTGAAGACTTTCGTTAACATAAGTTATTCAAAGCGGCTGCGAGGAACATGATTATCGTTATCAATAACATCGTAATCAGTGACCTTATTCTCGTTGTTTTTTATATTATTTAAGAAGAGAAAACTTTAAAAATGACTTGTTTATTGATATTTCGGCCGCATGCCTTTTTCAAAATTACATCTATCGATATACAATGTTCACATAAATATAAGAGAATATATATATATATATATATATATATATATATATATATATATATATATATATATATATATATATATATATATATATATATATATATATATATATATATATATATATATATATATATATATATATATATATATATATATATATATATATATATATATATATATATATATATATATATATATATATATATATATATATATATATATATATATATATATATATATATATATATATATATAT
>JAXIVJ010008653.1:0-54538 GCA_036785665.1 Chirona hameri
CTCTACTAATCACCTTCTAACTCCAACCCAGCACGGATTCAGACCGCGCCACACTCCACGAAACCGCCCTTCTCAGCATCTCGGACCGTGCGCTCTCGACCATGGATCAGAGCCAAATTTCGATTATTTGCCTGATTGATCTGAGTAAGGGATTTGACGTCATCAGCCACTCCAAATTGATATCCAAATTGGCAGCTTCACTGCATCGAGACAAGCTGGTTCGAAAATTATCTCTCTGGGCACACTCAAAGCGTGAGTTTCACCGATTCGGCCAACAACAAACAGATCTCGGACCCGCGACCTATCGACCAAGGGGTCTTCCAGGATCCTCACTGGGGGCCTCTGCTCTTCACTATCTTCACAAATGACCTCAGCCTTCACGCAGCTGGAGCATTTGTTGTTCAGTACGCCGACGACACCCAAATTCTCGTTTCTGGCCCTAAATCCGACTTGCCGGGTCACTATCTTTGGAAACGGTTCGGTTAAAAATCTCGCAGCAGTTCAAAAGATCATCAACTTTGCGCTCGCATAATCTCAGGAAAAAGGAAGTTCGACCCCATCTTGGCTGCTAGGGAAGAGCTAGGCTGGCTCACGTCTGCGGACTTATTTTATCACCAGACTTTGGCCTCACTTCATCGGATCCGCGTCACCGGTCAACCAGAGTATCTGGCTTCGCAGTTTTACACGAACGAGAGCGTGCTGATCGTGTGCGCAGTACTAGGCAAGACCATCTGCTCAGTCTGCCTCGCATCACCGGCTCTGCTGCGGGCAAGCGTCAGTTTGTGTATCGCGCAGCTTAGCTCTACAATGAGCTGCCGCCTGAACTTGCGACCGTGTCAGTGGCGTCATTCAAACGTACGCTGAAGAAGTGCCTGCTACCCACGAAGGAGTAGAGCGACGAATATATTGTAATGAATGTACCTGACTGGGAATATGTGCGTGTGAATGATATTCTATCCACTGTTTTTATACACCCTACGTTTCTTGACTCGGGATTAGTCTTAGCCCCCGGACCTCGATCCATTAGAGGGGATTTAGAGGGGATTATAATTTCAAACAAACGCTGATACGCCTTTAGAAGCACATATAGCACACAATGATATTATCCAGCTTTGTACCAGGCAATCTGTCTCGGCAAACATCTCGACGATTCCTGCCATAAAATATTGCTATCTTCATCTTACTTCTGTGTAATTGACTTGACATCACGAGTCCATGTTGACTGCAGCATGACCACCCTATGCTGCATGTCAATCGTCAACAAAACGCCTTTGCCTTTCTGTGTCATCGGTGCTTGAAATAGCAACTAGTTATATAAAATCACTTTTTTCAGAACTCGATAATCATCTTTATACATGAAGAGACCAATATTGCTTAATATATTTACTGAAGTGGTATCCGCTGCGAGGCCGAACAGGGCCTTTACTAACTCAGGTGGTGGCTATCCTTTTCACGCACAAATATCGGGAGTGGTGTGTGACCTAACGTGATTCCATATACAATGCTTATTATATTGCTGGCACTTGACATAGTGAGGTCCAATGGCCATGGACGAGCACCCCCTGCCTACCAATGGAAATAGACAGGTATAGTCCTGATATTTCCAGTCCTACAATCTCATTGTTTCTGTTCAGCTGATAAGACACCGGCGTGTTTACCGGCAACTGACTCCATAAAGTGCACCTTATCGAGGTCAGACACCGCGTGTTTACCGGAAACTGACTCCATAAAGTGCACCTTATCGAGGTCAGACACCGGCGTGTTTACCGGCAACTGACTCCATAAAGTGCACCTTATCGAGGCCAGCCACCGGCGTGTTTACCGGCAACTGACTCCATAAAGTGCACCTTATCGAGGTCAGCACCGGCGTGTTTACCGGCAATTGACTCCATAAAGTGCACCTTATCGAGGTCAGCCACCGGCGTGTTTACCGGCAATTGACTCCAAAAGTGCACCTTATCGAGGTCAGCCACCGGTCTATTTTTGCTGCACGGTCGATGGCAGAGCGTTTATTCCACCCTGCCCGCCCCCTAATGTGGTCCGCGCGGTATAGTTGGTTCCGCCTTACATACCGTGCCGATACACTGTCCCTGTGGGATCCCAAATACTAGGTACATGCTATGTACCGCTTCTGGTTTGTTACATGCTATCATTAAGGTTGGTTCGCAAACATGACTGAATGCCTAGCAACTAGATAGCACCGATCGATGGGCAATGTTAAGCTGGATTACATAGGCGATTTTATCACAGCTTGATTAACTCACGTTTTACCATTAGAAATCACCGGATTTTCAGGCCTCAAAAATTTCCACCTTCCGCCGAAACAGGCTTGTTGCAGCTGACTGGAACTCAACTATCTTCATTTTGAATCTTCCCGGCCCGGTCATTTCTGCGAATACCATAGTGTGCGTCAACTGATGCTCTGATTGTGTAGCGCTGTTGCAGAAGCTGACTATACAGCCACTGTTGTGTGGCAGCTGACTGTATAACAGCTGCTGTGTGGCAGCTGACTGTATAGCCGCTTCTGTGTGGCAGCTGACTATATAGCCGCTGCTGTGTGGCAGCTGGCTGTATAGCCGCTGCTGTGTGGCAGCTGACTGGAGCTCTGTGTGGCAGCTGACTGTATAGCCGCTGCTGTGTGGCAGCTGACTGTATAGCCGCTGCTGTGTGGCAGCTGACTGGAGCTCTGTGTGGCAGCTGACTGTATAGCCGCTGCTGTGTGGGCAGCTGACTATATAGCCGCTGCTGTGTGGCAGCTGACTGTATAGCCGCTGCTGTGTGGGCAGCTGACTATATAGCCGCTGCTGTGTGGCAGCTGACTGTATAGCCGCTGCTGTGTGGCAGCTGACTGGAGCTCTGTGTGGCAGCTGACTGTATAGCCGCTGCTGTGTGGCAGCTGACTGTATAGCCGCTGCTGTGTGGCAGCTGACTGGAGCTCTGTGTGCAGCTGACTGTATAGCCGCTGCTGTGTGGCAGCTGGCTGTATAGCCGCTGCTGTGTGGCAGCTGACTGTATAGCCGCTGCTGTGTGGCAGCTGACTGTATAGCCGCTGCTGTGTGGCAGCTGACTGTATAGCCGCTGCTGTGTGGCAGCTGACTGGAGCTCTGTGTGGCAGCTGACTGTATAGCCGCTGCTGTGTGGCAGCTGACTGTATAGCCGCTGCTGTGTGGCAGCTGACTGGAGCACTGCGTGGCAGCTGACTGTATAGCCGCTGTCGTGTGGCAGCTGACTGTATAGCCGCTGCTGTGTGGCAGCTGACTGTATAGCCGCTGCTGTGTGGCAGCTGGCTGTATACACAGCTGCTGTGTGCAGCTGACTGTATAGACGCTGCTGTGTGGCAGCTGACTGTATAGCCGGCTGCTGTGTGGCAGCTGACTGTATAGCCGCTGCTGTGTGGCAGCTGACTGGAGCTCTGTGTGGCAGCTGACTGTATAGCCGCTGCTGTGTGGCAGCTGGCTGTATAGCCGCTGCTGTGTTGGCAGCTGGCTGTATAGCCGCTGCTGTGAGGCAGCTGACTGTATAGCCGCTGCTGTGTGGCAGCTGACTGTATAGCCGCTGCTGTGTGGCAGCTGACTGTATAGCCGCTGCAGTGTGGCAGCTGACTGGAGCTCTGTGTGGTAGCTGACTGTATAGCCGCTGCTGTGTGGCAGCTGGCTGTATAGCCGCTGCTGTGTGGCAGCTGGCTGTATAGCCGCTGCTGTGAGGCAGCTGACTGTATAGCCGCTGCTGTGTGGCAGCTGACTGTATAGCCGCTGCTGTGTGGCAGCTGACTGGAGCTCTGTGTGGGCAGCTGACTGTATAGCCGCTGCTGTGTGGCAGCTGGCTGTATAGCCGCTGCTGTGTGGCAGCTGGCTGTATAGCCGCTGCTGTGAGGCAGCTGACTGTATAGCCGCTGTCTGTGTGGCAGCTGACTGGAGCTCTGTGTGGCAGCTGACTGTATAGCCGCTGCTGTGTGGCAGCTGACTGTATAGCCGCTGCTGTGTGGCAGCTGACTGGAGCTCTGTGTGGCAGCTGACTGTATAGCCGCTGCTGTGTGGCAGGCAGCTGACTGTATAGCCGCTGCTGTGTGGCAGCTGACTGTATAGCCGCTTGCTGTGTGGCAGCTGACTCGAGCTCTGTGTGGCAGCTGACTGTATAGCCGCTGCTGGTGTGGCAGCTGACTGGAGCTCTGTGTGGCAGCTGACTGTATAGCCGCTGCTGTGTGGCAGCTGACTGTATAGCCGCTGCTGTGTGGCAGCTGACTGTATAGCCGCTGCTGTGTGGGCAGCTGACTGGAGCTCTGTGTGGCAGCTGGCTGTATAGCCGCTGCTGTGTGGCAGCTGACTGTATAGCCGCTGCTGTGTGGCAGCTGACTGTATAGCCGCTGCTGTGTGGCAGCTGACTGTATAGCCGCTGCTGTGTGGCAGCTGACTGGAGCTCTGTGTGGCAGCTGACTGTATAGCCGCTGCTGTGTGGCAGCTGACTGTATAGCCGCTGCTGTGTGGCAGCTGACTGGAGCTCTGTGTGGCAGCTGACTGTATAGCCGCTGCTGTGTGGCAGCTGACTGTATAGCCGCTGCTGTGTGGCAGCTGGCTGGAGCTCTGTGTGGCAGCTGACTGTATAGCCGCTGTGTGTGGCAGCTGACTGTATAGCCGCTGCTGTGTGGCAGCTGACTGTATAGCCGCTGCTGTGTGGCAGCTGACTGTATAGCCGCTGCTGTGTGGCAGCTGGCTGGAGCTCTGTGTGGCAGCTGACTGTATAGCCGCTGCTGTGTGGCAGCTGGCTGGAGCTCTGTGTGGCAGCTGACTGTATAGCCGCTGCTGTGTGGCAGCTGACTGTATAAACCGCTGCTGTGTGGCAGCTGACTGTATAGCCGCTGTTGTGTGGCAGCTGACTGGAGCTCTGTGTGCCAGCTGACTGTATAGCCGCTGCTGTGTGGCAGCTGACTGTATAGCCGCTGCTGTGTGGCAGCTGACTGTATAGCCGCTGCTGTGTGGCAGCTGACTGTATATCCGCTGCTGTGTGGCAGCTGACTGGAGCTCTGTGTGGCAGCTGACTGTATAGCCGCTTGCTGTGTGGCAGCTGACTGTATAGCCGCTGCTGTGTGGCAGCTGGCTGGAGCTCTGTGTGGCAGCTGACTGTATAGCCGCTGCTGTGTGGCAGCTGACTGTATAGCCACTGCTGTGAGGCAGCTGACTATATAGCCGCTGCTGTGTGGCAGCTGGCTGTATAGCCGCTGCTGTGTGGCAGCTGACTGTATAGTCGCTGCTGTGTGGCAGCTGACTGTATATCCGCTGCTGTGTGCAGCTGGCTGTATAACAGCTGCTGTGAAGCAGCTGGCTGTATAGCCGCTGCTATGTGGCAGCTGACTGTATAGCCGCTGCTGTGTGGTAGCTGACATGTATAGCCGCTGCTGTGTGGCAGCTGACTGGAGCTCTGTGTGGCAGCTGACTGTATAGCCGCTGGCTGTGTGGCAGCTGACTGTATAGCCGCTGCTGTGTGGCAGCTGACTGGAGCTCTGTGTGGCAGCTGACTGTATAGCCGCTGCTGTGTGGCAGCTGACTGTATAGCCGCTGCTAGTGTGGCAGCTGACTGGAGCTCTGTGTGGCAGCTGACTGTATATCCGCTGCTGTGTGGCAGCTGGCTGTATAACAGCTGCTGTGAGGCAGCTGGCCTGTATAGCCGCTGCTATGTGGCAGCTGACAGTATAGCCGCTGCTGTGTGGCAGCTGACTGTATAGCCGCTGCTGTGTGGCTAATGTGTGAGCTGACTGAGCTCTTGTGTGGCAGCTGACTGTATAGCCGCTGCTGTGTGGCAGCTGGCTGTATAACAGCTGCTGTGAGGCAGCTGCTGGCATGTAAAGCCGCTGCTATGTGGCAGCTGACTGTATAGCCGCTGCTGTGTGGCAGCTGACTGTATAGCCGCTGCTGTGTGGGCAGCTGACTGGAGCTCTGTGTGGCAGCTGACTGTATAGCCGCTGCTGTGTGGCAGCTGACTGTATAGCCGCTGCTGTGTGGCAGCTGACTGGAGCTCTGTGTGGCAGCTGACTGTATAGCCGCTGCTGTGTGGCAGCTGACTGTATAGCCGCTGCTGTGTGGCAGCTGACTGGAGCTCTGTGGGGCAGCTGACTGTATAGCCGCTGCTGTGTGGCAGCTGACTGTATAGCCGCTGCTGTGTGGCAGCTGACTGTATAGCCGCTGCTGTGTGGCAGCTGCCTGGAGCTCTGTGTGGCAGCTGACTGTATAGCCGCTGCTGTGTGGCAGCTGACTGTATAGCCGCTGCTGTGTGGCAGCTGGCTGTATAACAGCTGCTGTGAGGCAGCTGGCTGTATAACCGCTGCTATGTGGCAGCTGACTGTATAGCCGCTGCTGTGTGGCAGCTGGCTGTACAACAGCTGCTGTGAGGCAGCTGGCTGTATAGCCGCTGCTGTGCGGCAGCTGACTATATAGCCGCTGCTGTGTGGCAGCTGACTGTGAATCAGCTGCTGTGTGGCAGCTGGCTGTATAGACGCTGCTGTGTGGCAGCTGACTGTGAAGCAGCTGCTGTGTGGCAGCTGGCTGTATAGCCGCTGCTGTGTGGCAGCTGGCTGTATAGCCGCTGCTGTGTGGCAGCTGACTGCATAGCCGCTGCTGTGTGGCAGCTGACTGTATAGCCGCTGAGGTGTGGCAGCTGACTGTATAGCCGCTGCTGTGTGGCAACTGGCTGTGAAGCAGCTGCTGTGTGGCAGCTGGCTGTATAGCAGCTGCTGTGTGGCAGCTGACTGTGAAGCAGCTGCTGTGTGGCAGCTGGCTGTATAGCCGCTGCTGTGTGGCAGCTGGATATACAGCCACTGCTGTGCGGCAGCTGACTGTATAGCCACTGCTGTGTGGCAGCTGCCTGTAAAGCCGCTGCTGTGTGGCAGCTGACTCTATAGCTGCTGCTGTGAGGAAGCTGATTGTATAGCCGCTGCTGTGAGGCAGCTGGCTGTATAGCCGCTGCTGTGTGGCAGCTGACTGTATAGCCGCTGCCGTGTGGCAGCTGACTGTATAGCCGCTGCTGTGAGGCAGCTGGCTGTATAGCCGCTGTTGTGTGGCAGCTGACTGTATAGCCGCTGCTGTGTGGAAGCTGACTGTATAGCCGCTGCTGTGTGGCAGCTGACTGTAAAGCAGCTGCTGTGTGGAAGCTGGCTGTGTAGCCGCTGCTGTGTGGCAGCTGACTATGAATCATCTGCTGTGCAGAAGCTGACTGCTGCTGTGTGGCAGTTGGCTGTATATCAGCTGCTGTGTGGCAGCTGACTGTATAGCCGCTGCTGTGTGGCAGCTGACTGTATAGCCGCTGCTGTTTGGCAGCTGGCTGTATAACAGCTGCTGTGTGGCAGCTGACTGTATAGCCGCTGCTGTGTGGCATCTGACTGTGAAGCAGCTGCTGTGTGGCAGCTGGCTGTATAGCCGCTGCTGTGTGGCAGCTGGCTATACAGCCACTGCTGTGCGGCAGCTGACTGTATAGCCACTGCTGTGTGGCAGCTGCCTGTATAGCCGCTGCTGTGTGGCAGCTAACTGTATAGCCGCTGCTGTGAGGCAGCTGACTGTATAGCCGCTGCTGTGAGGCAGCTGGCTGTATAGTCGCTGCTGTGTGGCACCTGACTGTATAGCCGCTGCTGTGTGGCAGCTGACTGTATAGCCGCTGCTGTGAGGCAGCTGGCTGTATAGCCGCTGCTGTGTGGCAGCTGACTGTATAGCCGCTGCTGTGTGGCAGCTGACTGTATAGCCGCTGCTGTGTGGCAGCTGGCTGTGAAGCAGCAGCTGTGTGGAAGCTGGCTGTGTAGCCGCTGCTGTGTGGCAGCTGACTGTGAATCATCTGCTGTGCAGAAGCTGACTGCTGCTGTGTGGCAGTTGGCTGTATATCAGCTGCTGTGTGGCAGCTGACTGTATAGCCGCTGCTGTGTGGCAGCTGACTGTATAGCCGCTGCTGTGTGGCAGCTGACTGTGAATCAGCTGCTGTGTGGCAGCTGGATGTATAGTCGCTGCTGTGTGGCAGCTGACTGTATAGCCGCTGCTGTGCAGAAGCTCACTGTATAGCTGCTGCTGTGTGGCAGCTGGCTGTATAGGCACTGCTGTGTGGCAGCTGACTGTATATCCGCTGCTGTGTGGCAGCTGACTGCATAGCCGTTGCTGTGTGGCAGCTGACTGTATAGCCGCTGCTGTGTAGCAGCTGACTGTGAAGCAGCTGCTGTGTGGCAGCTGGCTATATAGCCACTGCTGTGAGGTAGCTGACTCTATAACCGCTAATATGTGGCAGCTGACTGTATAGCCGCTGCTGTGTGGCAGCTGACTATATAGCCGCTGCTGTGTGACAGCTGACTGTATAGCCGCTGCTGTGTGGCAGCTGACTGTATAGCCGCTGCTGTGAGGCAGCTGGCTGTATAGCCGCTGTTGTGTGGCAGCTGACTGTATAGCCGCTGCTGTGTGGAAGCTGACTGTATAGCCGCTGCTGTGTGGCAGCTGACTGTAAAGCAGCTGCTGTGTGGAAGCTGGCTGTGTAGCCGCTGCTGTGTGGCAGCTGACTGTGAATCATCTGCTGTGCAGAAGCTGACTGCTGCTGTGTGGCAGTTGGCTGTATATCAGCTGCTGTGTGGCAGCTGACTGTATAGCCGCTGCTGTGTGGCAGCTGACTGTATAGCCGCTGCTGTGTGGCAGCTAACTGTGAATCAGCTGCTGTGTGGCAGCTGACTGTATAGCCGCTGCTGTGTGGCAGCTGACTGTATAGCCGCTGCTGTGTGGCAGCTGACTATATAGCCGCTGCTGTGTGACAGCTGACTGTATAGCCGCTGCTGTGTGGCAGCTGACTATATAGCCGCTGCTGTGTGGCAGCTGGCTGCATATCCGCTGCTGTGTGGCAGCTGACTGTATAGCCACTGCTGTGTGGCAGCTTGAGCTGACTGTATAACCGCTGCTGTGTGGCAGCTGACTGTATATCCGCTGCTGTGTGGCAGCTGACTGTATAGCTACTGCTGTCTGGCAGCTGACTGTATAGCCGCTGCTGTGTGGCAGCTGACTGTATAACAGCTGCTGTGTGGCAGCCGACTGTATAGCCGCTGCTGTGTGGCAGCTGGCTGTGTAGCCGCTGCTGTGTGACAGCTGACTGGATAGCCGCTGCTGTGTGGCAGCTAGCTGTATAGCCGCTGCTGTGTGGCAGATGGCTGTATATTCTTTGCTTTGTGGCAGCTGACTGTATAGCCGCTGCTGTGGGGCAGCTGACTGTATAACCGCTGCTGTGTGGCAGCTGGCTGTATAGCCGCTGCTGTGTGGCAGCTGACTATATAGCCGCTGCTGTGTGGCAGCTGGCTGTGAATCAGCTGCTGTGTGGCAGCTAACTGTATAGCCGCTGCTGTGTGGCAGCTGACTGTATAGCCGCTGCTGTGTGGCAGCTGACTGTATAGCCGCTGCTGTGTGGCAGCTGACTGTATAGCCGCTGATGTGTGACAGCTGGCTGTGTAGCCGCTGCTGTGTGACAGCTGAAATTATAGCCGCTGCTGTGTGGCAGCTGGCTGTATAGCTGCTGCTGTGTGGCAACTGACTGTGAATCAGCTGCTGTGTGGCAGCTGGCTGTGTAGCCGCTGCTGGGTGGCAGCTGACTGTATAGCCGCTGATGTGTGGCAGCTGACTGTGAATCAGCTGCTGTGTGGCAGCTGGCTGTATAGCCGCTGCTGTGTGGCAGCTGACTGTATATCCGCTGATGTGTGGCAGCTGACTGTGAATCAGCTGCGGTGTGACAGCTGGCAGTATAGCCGCTGCTGTGTGGCAGCTGGCTGTATAGCCGCTGCTGTGTGGCAGCTGACTGTATAGCCGCTGATGTGTGGCAGCTGACTGTGAATCAGCTGCTGTGTGGCAGCTGGCTGTATAGCCGCTGTTGTGTGGCAGCTGACTGTATAGCCGCTGATGTGTGGCAGCTGACTGTGAATCAGCTGCTGTGTGACAGCTGGCTGTATAGCCGCTGCTGTGTGGCAGCTGGCTGTATAGCCGCTGATGTGTGGCAGCTGACTGTATAGCCGCTGCTGTGTGGCAGCTGGCTGTATAGCTGCTGCTGTGTGGCAGCTGACTGTATAGCCGCTTCTGTATGGAGCTGACTGTATAGCCGCTGCTGTGTGGCAGCTGACTGTATAGCCGCTGCTGTGTGGCAGCTGACTGTATAGCCGCTGCTGTGTGGCAGCTGACTATATAGCCGCTGCTGTGTGGCAGCTGGCTGTATAGCCGCTGCTGTGTGGCAGCTGACTGTATAGCCGCTGCTGTGTGGCAGCTGACTATATAGCCGCTGCTGTGTGGCAGCTGACTATATATCCGCTGCTGTGTGGCAGCTGACTGTATAGCCGCTTATGTGTGGCAGCTGACTATATAGCCGCTGCTGTGTGGCAGCTGGCCGTATAGCCGCTGCTGTGTGGCAGCTGACTGTATAGCCGCTACTGTGTGGCAGCTGACTATATAGCCGCTGCTGTGTGGCAGCTGGCTGTATAGCCGCTGCTGTGTGGCAGCTGGCTGTATAGCCGCTGCTGTGTGGCAGCTGACTGTATAGCAGCTGCTGTGTGGCAGCTGACTGTATAGCCGCTGCTGTGTGGCAGCTGACTGTATAGCCGCTGCTGTGTGGCAGCTGCCTGTATAGCAGCTGCTGTGTGGCAGCTGCTGTGTGGCAGCTGGCTGTATAGCCGCTGCTGTGTGGCAGCTGACTGTATAGCCGCTGCTGTGTGGCAGCTGACTGTATAGCCGCTGCTGTGTGGCAGCTGACTGTATAGCCGCTGCTGTGTGGCAGCTGACTGTGAAGCAGCTGCTGTGTGGCAGCCGGCTGTGAAGCAGCTGCTGTGTGGCAGCTGACTGTATAGCCGCTGCTGTGTGGCAGCTGACTGTATAGCCGCTGCTGTGTGGCAGCTGACTGTATAGCCGCTGCTGTGTGGCAGCTGACTGTATAGCCGCTGCTGTGTGGCAACTGACTGTGAAGCAGCTGCTGTGTGGCAGCCGGCTGTGAAGCAGCTGCTGTGTGGCAGCTGGCTGTATAGCCGCTGCTGTGTGGCAGCTGACTGCATAGCCGCTGTTGTGTGGCAGCTGGCTGTATAGCCGCTGCTGTGTGGCAGCTGACTGCATAGCCGCTGCTGTGTGGCAGCTGGCTGTATAGCCACTGCTGTGAGGCAGCTGGCTGTATAGCCGCTGCTGTGTGGCAGCTGGCTGTATAGCCGCTGCTGTGTGACAGCTGGCGGTGAAGCAGCCGCCCAGAATGACGCTCAGCTAAGACCCTGCTTAGCTGCGCCTGGTGTGTGCCAGGTTCGTGACTGGTGTACAATCCAGCGCGATGCAATCACCAGCTGACAGGCTGGGCTCGCCATCAATTTATCACAGTGCTCTTCAGTAGCTTCCAGCGGAAGTTTATCTAATTTCCTGCAATCTGTGTGTGCTGTGAGAGAGACTGACATTCATTTAATATTGTCCAATCTGTTAGGAATAATACAATTTCAAGGGAGAGCAGGAGAGAGCATGAGAGAGCATGAGAGAGCATGAGAGAGCTAATGCGCGACAAAGCGAGAGAGCGAGAGAACGAGAGACCGTAGTAGAAGAGAGGAATTATAGCGTTCATATACATAAACATAGACGCTGAAGCTGCAAGAGTATTATTACAAACGAGAACTATGCACTGCACCAACACTGGAATGGATGGGTGATGCACCACTGACGCTCATTACAGTCTGAGCTGCACCAACACTGGAATGGATGGGTGATGCACAACTGACGCTCATTACAGTCTGAGCTGCACCAACACTGGAATGGATGGGTGATGCACCACTGACGCTCATTACAGTCTGAGCTGCACCAACACTGGAATGGATGGGTGATGCACCACTGACGCTCATTACAGTCTGAGCTGCACCAACACTGGAATGGATGGGTGATGCACCACTGACGCTCATTACAGTCTGAGCTGCACCAACACTGGAATGGATGGGTGATGCACAACTGACGCTCATTACAGTCTGAGCTGCACCAACACTGGAATGGATGGGTGATGCACAACTGACGCTCATTACAGTCTGAGCTGCACCAACACTGGAATGGATGGGTGATGCACAACTGACGCTCATTACAGTCTGAGCTGCACCAACACTGGAATGGATGGGTGATGCACAACTGACGCTCATTACAGTCTGAGCTGCACCAACACTGGAATGGATGGGTGATGCACCACTGACGCTCATTACAGTCTGAGCTGCACCAACACTGGAATGGATGGGTGATGCACCACTGACGCTCATTACAGTCTGAGCTGCACCAACACTGGAATGGATGGGTGATGCACCACTGACGCTCATTACAGTCTGAGCTGCACCAACACTGGAATGGATGGGTGATGCACAACTGACGCTCATTACAGTCTGAGCTGCACCAACACTGGAATGGATGGGTGATGCACCACTGACGCTCATTACAGTCTGAGCTGCACCAACACTGGAATGGATGGGTGATGCACAACTGACGCTCATTACAGTCTGAGCTGCACCAACACTGGAATGGATGGGTGATGCACAACTGACGCTCATTACAGTCTGAGCTGCACCAACACTGGAATGGATGGGTGATGCACAACTGACGCTCATTACAGTCTGAGCTGCACCAACACTGGAATGGATGGGTGATACACCACTGACGCTCATTACAGTCTGAGCTGCACCAACACTGGAATGGATGGGTGATGCACCACTGACGCTCATTACAGTCTGAGCTGCACCAACACTGGAATGGATGGGTGATGCACCACTGACGCTCATTACAGTCTGAGCTGCACCAACACTGGAATGGATGGGTGATGCACAACTGACGCTCATTACAGTCTGAGCTGCACCAACACTGGAATGGATGGGTGATGCACCACTGACGCTCATTACAGTCTGAGCTGCACCAACACTGGAATGGATGGGTGATGCACCACTGACGCTCATTACAGTCTGAGCTGCACCAACACTGGAATGGATGGGTGATGCACCACTGACGCTCATTACAGTCTGAGCTGCACCAACACTGGAATGGATGGGTGATGCACAACTGACGCTCATTACAGTCTGAGCTGCACCAACACTGGAATGGATGGGTGATGCACCACTGACGCTCATTACAGTCTGAGCTGCACCAACACTGGAATGGATGGGTGATGCACCACTGACGCTCATTACAGTCTGAGCTGCACCAACACTGGAATGGATGGGTGATGCACCACTGACGCTCATTACAGTCTGAGCTGCACCAACACTGGAATGGATGGGTGATGCACCACTGACGCTCATTACAGTCTGAGCTGCACCAACACTGGAATGGATGGGTGATGCACCACTGACGCTCATTACAGTCTGAGCTGCACCAACACTGGAATGGATGGGTGATGCACAACTGACGCTCATTACAGTCTGAGCTGCACCAACACTGGAATGGATGGGTGATGCACCACTGACGCTCATTACAGTCTGTGCTGCACCAACACTGGAATGGATGGGTGATGCACCACTGACGCTCATTACAGTCTGAGCTGCACCAACACTGGAATGGATGGGTGATGCACAACTGACGCTCATTACAGTCTGAGCTGCACCAACACTGGAATGGATGGGTGATGCACCACTGACGCTCATTACAGTCTGAGCTGCACCAACACTGGAATGGATGGGTGATGTACAACTGACGCTCATTACAGTCTGAGCTGCACCAACACTGGAATGGATGGGTGATGCACCACTGACGCTCATTACAGTCTGAGCTGCACCAACACTGGAATAGATGGGTGATGCACCACTGACGCTCATTACAGTCTGAGCTGCACCAACACTGGAATGGATGGGTGATGCACCACTGACGCTCATTACAGTCTGAGCTGCACCAACACTGGAATGGATGGGTGATGCACCACTGACGCTCATTACAGTCTGAGCTGCACCAACACTGGAATGGATGGGTGATGCACCACTGACGCTCATTACAGTCTGAGCTGCACCAACACTGGAATGGATGGGTGATGCACCACTGACGCTCATTACAGTCTGAGCTGCACCAACACTGGAATGGATGGGTGATGCACCACTGACGCTCATTACAGTTTGAGCTGCACCAACACTGGAATGGATGGGTGATGCACCACTGACGCTCACTACAGTCTGAGCTGCACCAACACTGGAATGGATGGGTGATGCACCACTGACGCTCATTACAGTCTGAGCTGCACCAACACTGGAATGGATGGGTGATGCACAACTGACGCTCATTACAGTCTGAGCTGCACCAACACTGGAATGGATGGGTGATGCACCACTGACGCTCATTACAGTCTGAGCTGCACCAACACTGGAATGGATGGGTGATGCACAACTGACGCTCATTACAGTCTGAGCTGCACCAACACTGGAATGGATGGGTGATGCACAACTGACGCTCATTACAGTCTGAGCTGCACCAACACTGGAATGGATGGGTGATGCACCACTGACGCTCATTACAGTCTGAGCTGCACCAACACTGGAATGGATGGGTGATGCACAACTGACGCTCATTACAGTCTGAGCTGCACCAACACTGGAATGGATGGGTGATGCACCACTGACGCTCATTACAGTCTGAGCTGCACCAACACTGGAATGGATGGGTGATGCACCACTGACGCTCATTACAGTCTGAGCTGCACCAACACTGGAATGGATGTGTGATGCACCACTGACGCTCATTACAGTCTGAGCTGCACCAACACTGGAATGGATGGGTGATGCACCACTGACGCTCATTACAGTCTGAGCTGCACCAACACTGGAATGGATGGGTGATGCACCACTGACGCTCATTACAGTCTGAGCTGCACCAACACTGGAATGGATGGGTGATGCACCACTGACGCTCATTACAGTCTGAGCTGCACCAACACTGGAATGGATGGGTGATGCACAACTGACGCTCATTACAGTCTGAGCTGCACCAACACTGGAATGGATGGGTGATGCACCACTGACGCTCATTACAGTCTGAGCTGCACCAACACTGGAATGGATGGGTGATGCACAACTGACGCTCATTACAGTCTGAGCTGCACCAACACTGGAATGGATGGGTGATGCACCACTGCCGCTCATTACAGTCTGAGCTGCACCAACACTGGAATGGATGGGTGATGCACCACTGACGCTCATTACAGTCTGAGCTGCACCAACACTGGAATAGATGGGTGATGCACCCACCACTGACGCTCATTACAGTCTGAGCTGCACCAACACTGGAATGGATGGGTGATGCACCACTGACGCTCATTACAGTCTGAGCTGCACCAACACTGGAATGGATGGGTGATGCACCACTGACGCTCATTACATTCTGAGCTGCACCAACACTGGAATGGATGGGTGATGCACCACTGACGCTCATTACAGTCTGAGCTGCACCAACACTGGAATGGATGGGTGATGCACCACTGACGCTCATTACAGTCTGAGCTGCACCAACACTGGAATGGATGGGTGATGCACAACTGACGCTCATTACAGTCTGAGCTGCACCAACACTGGAATGGATGGGTGATGCACCACTGACGCTCATTACAGTCTGAGCTGCACCAACACTGGAATGGATGGGGGATGCACAACTGACGCTCATTACAGTCTGAGCTGCACCAACACTGGAATGGATGGGTGATGCACCACTGACACTCATTACAGTCTGAGCTGCACCAACACTGGAATGGATGGGTGATGCACAACTGACGCTCATTACAGTCTGAGCTGCACCAACACTGGAATGGATGGGTGATGCACAACTGACGCTCATTACAGTCTGAGCTGCACCAACACTGGAATGGATGGGTGATGCACCACTGACGCTCATTACAGTCTGAGCTGCACCAACACTGGAATGGATGGGTGATGCACAACTGACGCTCATTACTGTCTGAGCTGCACCAACACTGGAATGGATGGGTGATGCACCACTGACGCTCATTACAGTCTGAGCTGCACCAACACTGGAATGGATGGGTGATGCACCACTGACGCTCATTACAGTCTGAGCTGCACCAACACTGGAATGGATGTGTGATGCACCACTGACGCTCATTACAGTCTGAGCTGCACCAACACTGGAATGGATGGGTGATGCACCACTGACGCTCATTACAGTCTGAGCTGCACCAACACTGGAATGGATGGGTGATGCACCACTGACGCTCATTACAGTCTGAGCTGCACCAACACTGGAATGGATGGGGGATGCACAACTGACGCTCATTACAGTCTGAGCTGCACCAACACTGGAATGGATGGGTGATGCACCACTGACGCTCATTACAGTCTGAGCTGCACCAACACTGGAATGGATGGGTGATGCACAACTGACGCTCATTACAGTCTGAGCTGCACCAACACTGGAATGGATGGGTGATGCACCACTGACGCTCATTACAGTCTGAGCTGCACCAACACTGGAATGGATGGGTGATGCACCACTGACGCTCATTACAGTCTGAGCTGCACCAACACTGGAATGGATGGGTGCTGCACCACTGACGCTCATTACAGTCTGAGCTGCACCAACACTGGAATGGATGGGTGATGCACCACTGACGCTCATTACAGTCTGAGCTGCACCAACACTGGAATGGATGGGTGATGCACAACTGACGCTCATTACAGTCTGAGCTGCACCAACACTGGAATGGATGGGTGATGCACCACTGACGCTCATTACAGTCTGAGCTGCACCAACACTGGAATGGATGGGTGATGCACCACTGACGCTCATTACAGTCTGAGCTGCACCAACACTGGAATGGATGGGTGATGCACCACTGACGCTCATTACAGTCTGAGCTGCACCAACACTGGAATGGATGGGTGATGCACCACTGACGCTCATTACAGTCTGAGCTGCACCAACACTGGAATGGATGGGTGATGCACAACTGACGCTCATTACAGTCTGAGCTGCACCAACACTGGAATGGATGGGTGATGCACCACTGACGCTCATTACAGTCTGAGCTGCACCAACACTGGAATGGATGGGTGATGCACCACTGACGCTCATTACAGTCTGAGCTGCACCAACACTGGAATGGATGGGTGATGCACAACTGACGCTCATTACAGTCTGAGCTGCACCAACACTGGAATGGATGGGTGATGCACAACTGACGCTCATTACAGTCTGAGCTGCACCAACACTGGAATGGATGGGTGATGCACCACTGACGCTCATTACAGTCTGAGCTGCACCAACACTGGAATGGATGGGTGATGCACCACTGACGCTCATTACAGTCTGAGCTGCACCAGCACTGGAATGGATGGGTGATGCACAACTGACGCTCATTACAGTCTGAGCTGCACCAACACTGGAATGGATGGGTGATGCACCACTGACGCTCATTACAGTCTGAGCTGCACCAACACTGGAATGGATGGGTGATGCACAACTGACGCTCATTACAGTCTGAGCTGCACCAACACTGGAATGGATGGGTGATGCACCACTGACGCTCATTACAGTCTGAGCTGTACCAACACTGGAATGGATGGGTGATGCACAACTGACGCTCATTACAGTCTGAGCTGCACCAACACTGGAATGGATGGGTGATGCACAACTGACGCTCATTACAGCAGAGGTGGTAAAAGTTGACTCTGGTTCTCCGACCAAATCGAAAGCTGGACAAATGTTCTCCAGCATGTAATATCCCCCGTTAAAGCAATACAGTTTTACGTCTAGCTGCGCAATCCGTTCCTAGTGCTTCCTCCCAGGAAAAATGTTCTCCAACAGCGTGATCCAAGATCGTCTCCAGTTAACGCCCATTCATCCAACCATTGTTTTTTGGAAAGCTTTCGTGAGTGAAGACTCAACTCCATCATGGGCTGGTTAGTGATTTATGCCGTTCCATAGAAAAATCATGCAATAATGTATGCTGTATGCATTGCTTTTACATTTGCATCAGCATGCAGTAAGGCCGATGTCGGATACAAAATACAATGAACCGAGCGGATGCGGTTGTGGCCCAGTTTCTGTCACAGTATATGCATCACAATCGGGAAGATACAATGCGCAAGAAAGTCACAGAGCCACACCGAATATTAACGATCTATTTTGTACATGCAAGTCGTTAAATCGAATCCTCACGCCATGCCTAATGAAGCGGCAATGTTTCAATACAAGAGTTGGGAGAGGGCATGGGAAAGTAGAGAAAATATCGCTAGAAAAGATGTAAGCAACGCTTGAAACATTGTGCCGCATATGATAAACATATATAAAAAACATAAGTTCAATGACTAGAGCGGTAGACTGGCCCTATCTGCAAGACCAGAGGGCCCCTTGGACGTTCACAAGAGCCCTGTATATGTCAGAGGGGCCCCTGGCCAGACCGAAAGGGCCCCTGAGCAGGTCCGAGGGCCCCTAAACACATCGAATGGACCCCTATCCAGTATAGAGAGGCCCCTGGGCAGGTCGAGAAGCCCCTGAGCGTGTCGGCAGGGCGGCAAAGCGGCCAGCGCAGTCCCTTGCCAAGTCATAAGGGCCCCTGAATAGGTTGGAGGGTCTCTGGATAGACCAGAGGGCCCCTGGTAAGTTAAAAGGGCCCCTGTGCAGGTCAGAGGGACCCTGACCAGCTGAAAAGGGCCCCTAGGTGGGCCAGAAGGGCCCCTGAACATACCGAATGGGCACCTAGTCAGCACGGAGGGGCCCCAGGGCAGGTTGGAGGGGCCTCAGAGCATGTCGCAAGGTGACAAAGCAGCCAGCACAGTCCTTTGCCAAGTCGGAAGGGCCCATTATAAGGCTGGAGGGCCCCTGGTGAGACCAGAGGGCTCCTGGAAAGTTCAAAGGGCCCCTGTGCAGATCGGAGGAGCCCCTGACCAGACCCAAATGACCACTGGGTGGGTAAGAAAGGCACCTGAACATGCCTAATTGGCCCCTAGCCAGCACGGACGGGCCCCAGGACAGGTCGGAGGGACCCTTAAGCATGTCGGCAGGGCGACAAAGCAGCCAGCTCAGTCCGACCAGAAGAGTCGCTGGGCAGATCGGAGGGGCTCCAGGGCAAGTCAGAGGGGCCCCTGGCTAAACCGAAAGGGTCCCTGGGCCGGTCGGAAGGACCCTTGCACATGCCGGATGAGTTCCTAGGCAGATTGGAGGGGCCCTGGGCAGGTCGGAGGGCCCCTGAGCATGTCGGCAGGGCGACAAAGCAGCCAGTACAGTCCCTGGCCAGGTCGGAAGGACATTTGAACAGGCCGAATGGGCCCCTTGACCCACAAGAGGGGCTTCTGGGAAGTTCAGAGGAGTCCCTGGTCAGACCGGCAGGGCCAAAAGCACGTAGAGATCCCAGATGAAGATTAAATACAATGAGAACTTACTCCACAATACAAATATTAAAATCAGAGCTATCGGGTATATTGTAACACCCTTCGTCAGGGTGTTACAATATACCCGAAAGCTCCGATTTTAAGGTGACTTGTAGAGTAAGCCCTCTTTGTATTTAAATATATCACCCACTCCACATCATGTCTTTCCGCAGATCCAAGATGAGTCCCTGAACAGGTCGGAAGGGCTTTGAAAGAGGTCGGAGGGGCTCCTAGCCCGCGCCGTGCCGGGGGGGGGGGTGTTTAGACACCCCCCTCAGGTTTTTCGGGGATAGCGGAAAAACGGCGGCGCTGCGCGCCAACGTGTTTGGCACAGCTATTCGGGCATCAATTGCCCACATTATGTTAAAAAAAATATATCGGGTCATCTCCGGTCAGGTCACCAGATCAGGTCACGTGACCCCACCTCCAACAAAAACTTGTGGTCGTACCACAGTCACATTTTTTGGATGATCGGTTTTACACTTACAGGATTTCATAAGGTCATATATATCTACAATTTTTTAACTTGGATTTTGTATATCAGCGACCTAAGGTCGGGTCAATTTCGTGACCTACCCATTATAAGTAAATGGGGAAATATTAAAATGCTTCCTATTCCAAGGATATGCAAGATATCAGTATAATTCCTTCTGGATCATGTTATTATAAGCCATTCTTGATGACCGAGCTGAAATTTTTGTTCAGTCACCCATACAGGGTCAGTCTAGGTCATCCGAGGTCACCAACAGTTGTTTGTCAATAACTCTCGACATAATGGTGATAGAGAAGTGAAACCGACACCAATGTGTTTGTCTCATCGAGACACGTCTTCCCATATGCAACAAAACCTACGTGGGTCACCACTTGACCTTGACCTGAGGTCAAATTTTTAAGTTGACCTAACCTGGTCAACACTAGTATGAGTCGAAGAGCCTTGATGAAACCAACACGATGACATCAAAAGTAGCTATTCGGGAAAAAAATGTTTTATAAAAAATAGCCATTTTGACATTTGATGAGCTCTGGCGCCTAAACTATTGACCTAAGCTAAATCTGAGGTCACCTTGTCGATTCTATGTTTCAAGAGCTTTCCATTGCTATTTTTCGTTTGTCCCTAGCTATCATAGTTCCTGTGCTATCTGGAGTTTTCTGGAGCAAAGTCCTAAAACTGGAAAATTTGACCTTTGATAACCTCTGGTGACCTCAATATTGGCTTTAGGAAAAATATCTGAAGTACTTTCGAATGTTGTTGTCGAGAGAGAGCTTCCAAACGCCCTGTTCCGTGTCTTTCTAGCCCCTTTAATTTTCGAGTTTGATGCGGGGTGTCCCCCTGGCACGGCGAAAGTGGCGCCGAGCACCGGCACGGCACGGGCTAGACGATCTGAAGGGACCCTGGGCCTTTCAAAAGTAAGAATGCAGTTGTCCAGGGAATAAAACTAAAAATTTCGCTCCGCTCCGCGGCGCAATTTAACTACCAATTCAATTATAGGAAGGTTAGGAGAGAAAAAATCGGACCGTTTCTCGGAGCATTTGTGTTATGTTGCTACTTTCCTATATAATTGGGGAAAATAGTTCACTTTAACACTTTTTTTTACCGCACTTTTAAACGCACAATATAGCATTTTTAGAGGTCCATATAGCATTTTTAGCACCATACGCAATGCACGCATTGATGAGAAAGCATATCCAGGGCATAAGACTCAAAATTTTCGCGCCGCTCAGCGGCGCAATTTGTTTAAGAGTTCCAGGTCTTGATCTGAAAAACTTCCAAGTTGATATAGCTGATTCCAAATTGGTGTTGCTGGTTCCGAATTTGATGTCAGTTTGCAACTCCAGCTCCTAAAAGTTGGTATGGCCCATGCCATACCTGTCATACTGCATTTTCCGTCCTTGTGACATGCCTTTTCATCCGTTTTGTTTGGCCCTTTCAACTTTTGGGAAGGGAGCTCTTTCAACGCTCGGGAAGGGGTCCTTTCGAGGCCCCCCCCCCCCCCCCCCCTAGACGAAATTATGGCTACGTGCCTCGTTATGACTGAGCACAGTTTAGCGATCTCACGAAAGAAAAACGAGACCAACCGTCGCGTTCAGGCAGCTGTCCGACGTCGATCTGTGGTGGGCGTCGTGAGGCGGAGGCTGTCGCGGTCGATGGACCTCCCGACACCATCCGTGGGCTCCGGGTCGGGTCCCGACATCGTGTCAACCGGGTCTGAGGATAGGAAGACATCTGCCATGTTCGAATAGCCTGGAGGTGTTAGGAGCAGCACATCACCACATAAAAGAAACTCGCTCATCTTATACCAAACAGCCAAGTAAATGGAAGGCCTTGTTGTTCTATAAACGATTTAATTAATCGACCTGTCACTTCAGGCATTCCAATGTAGCCACTATACTTTAAGTTGCCATAGAAAGAGATAAATGAAGGAGGCCGAAAGGAATTTCGAAATGTAAAAGCAAGTAGCAAACTTAAGCAGCAGCCCGTGGCGAATTAAGTTACAAATTCAAACACTTTCTGTCAGGTCCATATAAACCGATGAATATCGGACCACTGATTTACAACTGTGCAGTATTTCATGATCAGCCCTCGTATAGTTATGGCTGAGCATAGTTTAGCGATCTCACGAAAGAGGAACGAGACCAACCGTCGCGTTCAGCCAGCTGTCCGACGTCGATCTGTGGTGGGCGTTGTGAGGCGGAGGCTGTCGCGGTCGATGGACCTCCCGACACCATCCGTGGGCTGGTACCCGACATCGGGTCTGGAATCAATGGATCCGAAAACATTTGCTATATGGGTGAAACAGTCACAATGTCACACATCCATGAGCACAAAAATCCACAACACACAAAAAAGTAGCAAAGTAAGATGTTTTGTATACTGTTGGGGGAAAAGGAGTTTAAGGAGGTAAATGTAAGTATTCATGTTCTTGACTCCCCATTGGGAGTAGCTATGATTCCATAAAAGCATCTCTCAGAAAGGTCCTGTTGAGCTAAACCAGTCACCATCTGTAAACCAGAACATGAAATTCAGCACATTAAATTTAGACGTTTCTTTGGGATACTATATGTAATGCAGTCAAGGAAAAATAAGCAAAAATTAGGAGTTTGTAAATTTCTCACTTCGATTATTATATTAGATTAGATACATTAGATTATAGCTTAGGATGTCATATGGTAATTCAATAGAACAATACATAATTCAATATAACAAATAGGTAGGTAACTATTTATATTTTCCAATTTGATTCTTGGTCTTTGCATAATCTTGAACACTCAATGCCAATTGCCAACATGGGTGAAACTGTAATGTAAATTGGGGTTGTAGCTACAACCCCAATAATTTGGGAATGTAATATTACGCCTATGAAACGATGTGGTACAAATGGGGCTCTTAACAACTAAGTGCAATGCAACCCCAATGATTTTCACAAAGTTACACCCTTGATTGCCAACGCACAATGCCAACAGGTATTCAAACTAGGTAACTATTTAGGTTTTCCAATTTAATCTGATGTTTGGGGACTACGAGCGACACAACTACCAAGGGTATTTGACACCCATTTATCAGACAACTCCTAACATAATACTTTTAATGCTATCAGCTGTTGTTGTTGTTTCTGGTGCTTTTGTGCACTTACACCACCAAAAGCATGACAAGTTGGATGTTAGATGTCCAAAAATATGGGAGTTAACCGTACCCAAGACAGCAATGAATATAGCATATGGCACAGCATCACACAATTTCATCAACCTGCACGGTGCCAGTCTTTTGAATTACTACCCAAGGTAAATAAATACAAATACCAGTGATTGCTACCATGTAGTTTTGACTTGATAATGTTGCTGCTGTGCGGCCGGGGAGAGGCCTTAGGTAAAAATTGTTGCAGCATGCACCCATTTCCCTGCCCTAAGTCATTTTGCTTAGCTAGGTATATTTCTCCAGCTCTCAATGACTATATTTACATAACCTAAACCTATAAAAACCAACAACACTGTCACAAGTCAAACACTTAAACTGAGTCTGAGTCAACTGAGTTCCTCCTCTAGTGGGAACTTTTCATCCATTAATAGTTTAGCTTTTCGTTTGATTAAAACTATATATTATTAGCACAAATTATTATTTTGAACAATTTGTTTTACTTAAAGGGATTATACGGGTTTCCGTCCTGAAAGTAAATGCACTCATTTGCAGTTGTATGAGCTTTAAACACGTTTAAGACATATAACAGGGACCTCAATGCTCATTTAGTCCATTATTTCAGAAATTATCAGCGTTAAAACTTGGGCGTTTTTCGAGACTAGTATCAGATAACGAGTACTTGATCGGCACTACTGTCCACCACTTTTATCTTAAGATAAATTTTTTGTTTTGAATTATCTGCAAGTCCTACACTGGATCACACAATTATTATGCAATTAAAAACTGACGGGACTTTGTATTACTACACACTATGCGTTGAGGTTTTGTGTTTTTGTGGTTTTCTTTTCTCTGGCCTTTAGCGTTGATAATTTGGTGGTGGCGTATTACTTTTTTGGCTTGAAAATTCATGAAAAATATATAATTTTATGGGAAAACTAGGTAACTGCTGCTGTCGTTGGAACAAAACAAATTTATTTTCTTTCAAATATTGCTTATTTTACCGGAAATATGCCATACGTGAGGTGTTTTTATTAGCATAAAAGCTTCTTTCTGCTTCTTTCTCTGGCTTCTTTCTCAGCCGGTCCTGCAGAAAATACGCGGTGGCATCACCGCGCACTTTGGAATGTCCTGACGTGCAGAAGAGGTTATTTCCAGAAAAATGTGGCTACCGTGGGACTTCTACCACCTTTATAAGTACGTTTTACTATGTAACTCAATTATTCTTGGAAAACCCGTTTAATCCCTTTAAAGTTGATCAACTTAACTTAACCTTGCACCCACCTTCCCAATGGTGCTGTCCACGGTAGATAAAAAAAAACACTTGTTGCTCTGTCCCCTGTCAAGCAAGACCCTATACCCAAGGCCCTATTTTTGCATATTTGTTTTATTTAGTTCGAATGTTTTTTGAATGGGTGGATTTCCGAGGTCAGGCCCCGCGCTAAGCATGGTGTGTTGCGCAGGCCCTGACCCCACCACCCGATCAAGCAATCCCTGGCGTCCGGCATAATTTAGAAGCGAAAGTTTTACGTGCCCGACATACCTGGACACGGTCCGCCCCGCCCTCTGACGTCACCTGACCTTGAATGCGACCGCTGCCACAGGCCACAGGCCTGTGGCCAGTCAGGGGCAAATAGCGAGCGCCGAAGCGACTCGAACCCGGGCTGCCACTACCGGGTGAGGTCAGAAGCCCAGCGCTCTCCCAACTGAGCTACAGGAGCTCTCCCAACTGAGCTACTCCTAGCTGTCGAAAACATGCGCGGTGCTCCGCTTTCGTTCCAAGCCGAGGCTTTCAAATGCTGCCCGTCATGAATCTAAAATATACTCCGGTTTCTAAATTTGTTCCAAAATTTATACCAGTTTCTACTATGCAGCGAAGTTGACCGATAAAACCAGTGGATCCGCCTGTCGGACGGCGGAGAGTCTCCTGTCCGCGGACGCTGACGCTGACGACTAAAAAAAAAATCGGTCTATAAGAACAACTATATTTGTGGTATAATATGCTGCCATTCTGGTGGTGCCAAACTGATTTCACTGTTGCTATGTGGGACGCGTATTTTTTTTTTGTAGACAGTGGGACAACATTTTAATGTGTAAATCATAATTATGACCCGAAAATTTATTAGAAATTGCCTTTGCATATCCCACTATTCGATATAAAAAGCACACGCATGCAAAAGTACAGCATGTGGCTCCTCTAATGTATCATTTGTGATGACAAATTAGCCAACCTGACAAGAAAAATACAAAATTTGTTCTCCGACGTCGTCCAGCAGGCCGGGGCATTTTACCACCCCTGCATTACAGTCTGAGCTGTGTACTGACAAGAACGTCACATCGCAATCACTGCATATTGGATGCTGAATGCAGAACTGTATCACGATCAGCCACAACTCAGGCCTGGCATGTTAGCCAGGCATCTCAGGTCCGGCATGTCAGGCAGCCAGGCATCTCAGGTCCGGCATCTCAGCTAGCCAGGCATCTCAGGTCCGGCATGTCAGCTAGCCAGGCATATCAGGTCCGGCATGTCAGGCAGCCAGGAATCTCAGGTCCGGCATGTCAGCTAGCCAGGCATCTCAGGTCCGGCATCTCAGCTAGCCAGGCATCTCAGGTCCGGCATCTCAGCTAGCCAGGCATCTCAGGTCCGGCATCTCAGCTAGCCAGGCATATCAGGTCCGGCATGTCAGGCAGCCAGGAATCTCAGGTCCGGCATGTCAGCTAGCCAGGCATCTCAGGTCCGGCATCTCAGCTAGCCAGGCATCTCAGGTCCGGCATCTCAGCTAGCCAGGCATCTCAGGTCCGGCATCTCAGCTAGCCAGGCATCTCAGGTCCGGCATGTCAGGCAGCCAGGCATCTCAGGTCCGGCATGTCAGGCAGCCAGGCATCTCAGGTCCGGCGTCTCAGGCAGCCAGGCATCTCAGGTCCGGCATGTCAGCTAGCCAGGCATCTCAGGTCCGGCATGTCAGGCAGCCAGGCATCTCAGGTCCGGCATGTCAGCTAGCCAGGCATCTCAGGTCCGGCATGTCAGGCAGCCAGGAATCTCAGGTCCGGCATGTCAGCTAGCCAGGCATCTCAGGTCCGGCATCTCAGCTAGCCAGGCATCTCAGGTCCGGCATCTCAGCTAGCCAGGCATCTCAGGTCCGGCATGTCAGGCAGCCAGGCATCTCAGGTCCGGCATGTCAGGCAGCCAGGCATCTCAGGTCCGGCGTCTCAGGCAGCCAGGCATCTCAGTCCGGCATGTCAGCTAGCCAGGCATCTCAGGTCCGGCATGTCAGGCAGCCAGGCATCTCAGGTCCGGCATGTCAGGCAGCCAGGCATCTCAGGTCCGGCATGTCAGGCAGCCAGGAATCTCAGGTCCGGCATGTCAGCTAGCCAGGCATCTCAGTTACGGCATCTCAGCTAGCCAGGCATCTCAGGTCCGGCATGTCAGCTAGCCAGGCATCTCAGGTCCGGCATGTCAGGCAGCCAGGCATCTCAGGTCCGGCATGTCAGGCAGTCAGGCATCTCAGTTACGGCATCTCAGCTAGCCAGGCATCTCAGGTCCGGCATCTCAGCTAGCCAGGCATCTCAGGTCCGGCGTCTCAGCTAGCCAGGCATCTCAGGTCCGGCATGTCAGGCAGCCAGGCATCTCAGTTACGGCATCTCAGCTAGCCAGGCATCTCAGGTCCGGCATCTCAGCTAGCCAGGCATCTCAGGTCCGGCGTCTCAGCTAGCCAGGCATCTCAGGTCCGGCATGTCAGGCAGCCAGGAATCTCAGGTCCGGCATGTCAGGCAGCCAGGCATCTCAGGTCCGGCATGTCAGCTAGCCAGGCATCTCAGGTCCGGCATGTCAGGCAGCCAGGCATCTCAGTTACGGCATCTCAGCTAGCCAGGAATCTCAGGTCCGGCGTCTCAGCTAGCCAGGCATCTCAGGTCCGGCATGTCAGGCAGCCAGGAATCTCAGGTCCGGCATGTCAGCTAGCCAGGCATCTCAGGTCCGGCATCTCAGCTAGCCAGGCATCTCAGGTCCGGCATCTCAGCTAGCCAGGCATCTCAGGTCCGGCATGTCAGGCAGCCAGGCATCTCAGGTCCGGCATGTCAGCTAGCCAGGCATCTCAGGTCCGGCATGTCAGGCAGCCAGGCACCTCAGGTCCGGCATGTCAGGCAGCCAGGCATCTCAGGTCCGGCGTCTCAGCTAGCCAGGCATCTCAGGTCCGGCATGTCAGCCAGCCAGGCATCTCAGGTCCGGCATGTCAGGCAGCCAGGCATCTCAGGTCCGGCGTCTCAGCTAGCCAGGAATCTCAGGTCCGGCATCTCAGCTAGCCAGGAATCTCAGGTCCGGCGTCTCAGCTAGCCAGGAATCTCAGGTCCGGCATCTCAGCTAGCCAGGAATCTCAGGTCCGGCGTCTCAGCTAGCCAGGAATCTCAGGTCCGGCGTCTCAGCTAGCCAGGCATCTCAGGTTCGGCATCTCAGCTAGCCAGGCATCTCAGGTCCGGCATGTCAGGCAGCCAGGCATCTCAGGTCCGGCATGTCAGGCAGCCAGGCATCTCAGTTACGGCATCTCAGCTAGCCAGGCATCTCAGGTCCGGCATGTCAGGCAGCCAGGCATCTCAGTTACGGCATCTCAGCTAGCCAGGCATCTCAGGTCCGGCATGTCAGGCAGCCAGGCATCTCAGTTACGGCATCTCAGCTAGCCAGGCATCTCAGGTCCGGCATGTCAGGCAGCCAGGCATCTCAGTTACGGCATCTCAGCTAGCCAGGCATCTCAGGTCCGGCATGTCAGGCAGCCAGGCATCTCAGGTCCGGCATGTCAGGCAGCCAGGCATCTCAGGTCCGGCATGTCAGGCAGCCAGGCATCTCAGTTACGGCATCTCAGCTAGCCAGGCATCTCAGGTCCGGCATGTCAGGCAGCCAGGCATCTCAGGTCCGGCGTCTCAGCTAGCCAGGCATCTCAGGTCCGGCATGTCAGGCAGCCAGGCATCTCAGGTCCGGCATGTCAGGCAGCCAGGCATCTCAGGTCCGGCATCTCAGCTAGCCAGGCATCTAAGGTCCGGCACCACTTTCGCTTGGTCTGAATATAGGCCCAGTGCCAGTTAAATGATGATGAGTTCTGCAACTCCAGTAAATACCTATATTTTGCTCGACCTTTTAAAGGAAATGTTTCACCTTTGTATTGGTTTTGAATTGAGAAAGCCATTATCTTTGGCCGTTATTTAAATGATGAAAATGTAAGGTCATTGCCCCCAAAACTTAGCCGTTTTTAAGCAATTCAATTTATAGTTTGCAAAATGGGGTCTAGGCTAGTGCCGCCGCTGATTGGCTGACAGCGACTTTTTCCGCCAATCCCACTTTTTCAGACAATCAGCGGCAGTCTATAGCTCAATAATGACGTTATCATCCCAAATTTAAAAACTTAATTTGTATAAAGTTAAGTGACTTTTCGCGATAAAAAGTATCACCATCGTTTTCAACAGCACTTGCTTCATATTTTCGACTACAACCAGCGTATATTTGACAACTTTCAGAAAGGTGAAATATTCCCTTTAATGGGTTAATCTTCCCAGCTTATGTACGACAGACTCTGCAAGGTAATTACCGTGCACCTTGGCATTTCTCGGAAAACTCTGCCTGGATTTGCCACAATGCAATGTTTGTCTACACTTTGAAAAACCTGCTATTCTTCCTCAAGCATCCCGAAGACCTACTAACAAATCATGACTGCGAACGTTCTTTGACCTTTTCCGCTGACTTAGTGACCTCGGAAATCAACAATGCGTTGCGCTTTATTCGAACTTTGTTCCGAGGAAACTACGCAACAAGGTGAAAGTTCAGCTGTTTTGACTACTTTTTCAAATTATTGATTTTTCAAATTATTGATTTTTCAAATTATTGATAAATTATTGCTCGGTGGTCGGTAACCATAATAGTGCTAAAATGCAGCTGTTTGGCCCTGTTAATGCGGGTATTGCTGTCGATGAGACGATGAGGCAATGTTGATTACTATTGCAGCCTGATGCTGCACCATGTACATTCAGCAGCTGCACTTCTCAGAGCTGGCTCAGACTCCGAATATCATGCAATTAGCCACTTTGATGTCAGTTGATAGAATGAGGAAGCAGAGGAATCAAAGCAACTCATTGCATTAAGTATAAGCTAGCGCAGCAGTATGCATTTCTTGAAAGACGACAGTTCCTTTTGTGGGCGGCATTGCTATATTGAGTATTTCGTCTGCTGCACAGTTCGTATCCCACTTCATATTTATCTGACGTGATAACTGATAGCACAGCCTCTTTCCCAAACCTTTGAATTATTCTCATTCAACAGTTCCCCGTCGCTCGTGAGTCCCCGCTAGCAGCATCTATCCAGGGACTCCTATCCCGACAAAGCAGCCTCAGATGAGGCGGCGTCCGTGTGCCGACTGATGAGCAAAGCAGGCTCAGATGAGGCGGCGTCCGTGTGCCGACCGATGAACAAAGCAGCCTCAGATGAGGCGGCGTCCGTGTGCATGACAGCTCGGCGGCGAGCGATGCGGGTGGCCGTTAGCGGCCGGAGCAACGCTTGCGTGTCACAATCATGTGTCACATCATGTGCCGCCGACATCTGGGTGCCTGGGTGCATCTGGGTGCCGCCGACTGGGTGCCGCCGACTGGGTGCCGCCGACTGGGTGCCGCCGACTGGGTGCCGCCGACCGACTGGGTGCCGCCGACTGGGTGCCGCCGGCCGACTGGGTGCCGCCGGCCGACTGGGTGCCGCCGACCGACTGGGTGCCGCCGCCGACTGGGTGCCGCCGACTGGGTGCCGCCGACCGACTGGGTGCCGCCGACCGACTGAGTGCCGCCGACTGGGTGCCGCCGACCGACTGGGTGCCGCCGACCGACTGGGTGCCGCCGACCGACTGGGTGCCGCCGCCGACTAGGTGCGCCGACTGGGTGCCGCCGACTGGGTGCCGCCGACTGGGTGTCGCCGACCATGGGTGCCGCCGACCGCGGCTGACATTCATGAGGGGGATTATTCACCGACGGACGTTCTCAGAGACGCCAGACCATGCCGGCCGCTCCTACCGGGAAGCTCAATAGCGGAATTCCTCAGCACCATCGAGCGAATGAGGTACTGCCGTGCGAGACTGTAGTTTGTATAGGTGTGAGTCCCAACACAGTATGAACGTAGTGTTGAGCGCAGGTGGAAGAATGCCGAGTGTGGAGTCTGTGGACCGTGGAGTGAGGGAATGCCAAGTGTGGAGTCTGTGGACCGTGGAGTGAGGGAATGCCGAGTGTGGAGTCTGTGGACCGTGGAGAGTGTGGAGTCTGTGGACCGTGGGGTGAGGGAGGGGCATTAGTGCTGAGTGTACGGTCCGAATTGGAGTGGGTAGTGTGTGGTGCGAAATGTAAAGCGGGAAATGCAAAATGTAGGCCGGAGAGTGGAGTGTGAAGTGGGAGGCGTGAAGCGTGATTCGTTGTCAGCCGTGGCCAGCCCAGTCGGGGCGATCGATAAACTCGACAACAGCTCGCTGCTGGGCCGGCCGGCGGGCCTGCACTGCAGGTCAGGGCCCGGGCCGAGTTCGTGCAGCCCCGTCGTCTGAATCTGCGCACACAGCGCACTCATAGTGGGCCCGCCGGCCGTCCGCCGTCCACCGTCCGACGTCCGCCGTCCGCTGCCCGCCGACAGGCATATCGAACAGACTCGACAGGTCGATCTAAACTCCCCGTCTGTCAGTGGCCGGGGTGGTCAGCACTCAGCAGCCTGTTAGCCGGATTCGACCAGCCAGGACCGCCGTAGGGCAATCGACACGCACAAAGCAATCCTCCAGGACCTGCTTCGCTTCCGCAAAACTGTGTAATTGCAGGGATTTTTTTTTCGGTTCCTCGATCGCTTTCAGTTTTAACCCTGGCCCTACGGGGGGAGGCCTGACAGCCCCCCCCCCCTGAGGTTTTTCTTGAATAGTTTTTTACACGTGCAGCACATTTTGCTGAAATTTTCGGTAGCTAAGTTTACAACATTTATACGTATGCTGTATTTTTTTTTTTAAATTAGTTAAGTAGCTTGGGAGGTAATCATGTTTTGATGACGTCATGTTGGTGAAAAATATAAATATTTGAAAAATGGTAGAAACAGAGTTTTAAAGGAAATTGCAAACGCAAAGCACCAAAGATACAAAATCGCATTCTCTTTAAAATGACAATCTCGGATTTGCAAAATTTTGGGTTTTTGACCCCTAATTTTTTTGTTGTTGAAATACCCACAAAAAAAAATCGAAGAAAAACTGGAATATATGTGTGAGAACTGAGTATGGACAATACCCATACCAAATTTCAAATCAATATCTTCATTTTTGACTGAGTGATGGCTCCCTAAGTGTAAGAAACTGATGACGTCATTTTTTTAAAATAACTTTCTTTTCCTTTTTTGACAAGATACGAACAAATAATTACCTTTTCTGTATTTCTGAGTCAACACTGGTCTAGGAACATGCCTTTTTATTCACATTTATTAACTTCTAATTTTGAGGTTTTCTGAAGAGCAAAATCGCTGTTCTGGACGTGGTAAATCCGAGGTCATTCACTTGACCTGGAAGGTCACCCGTTGACCTGAAACCTAAAAATCGCATACTGTTAGATTCCTCTCATGACAGGCAACATGCTGGTTCTTACTGCATTGCTTTAAGTTGCTTGGTTTGGAAGTTAACAGGGGGGCCTGTCTGCCCCCGCCCCCCCCGTAGGGCGAAGGTGAAAAAGCTCCCGTAGGGCCAGGGTTAAGCACCATATGTTTAGCTATCCAGACAACTACTTTTCATAAACCACTCCACTCTTAACCACTCTTCTCAAGAAATAATGCATATAATGGAGTGGCAATAGCTAGGCAGTTAACATTTAGTTTTGGCAACGCCAGGTGAATCATAATAGGATCCATACATGTTACATGTACATACATGTTACAATCTATTAATGTCGTGCTGAAGTTTATATTTCTGGTCTGCCACAAAGGATACCCCTTGTATGCAATATGTGTGGGTATCCCTATGTTTGTCATTGCCTTTAGACAAGATCCTCAGAAGATGGTTGATTATTACCGAGCGGACGCGAGGTCTTCCTTCAACTAGGGGCAGGGCCTCCTCTAACATGTTAACCCGGCATTGACTGGTCTCAGCCGAACGCATTTGACTGGGGGTGGGGTGGGGGCGTTAAACGCCCCCTGGTTATCTTCCGAACCAATAATCGCAGCGAGACGCGTAAGGCGGCATTCGAAACTTCTCCATAAGACAGATCTAAATAATGCTAAAACAGTTCAAAGTGAGGTAAAATGTCAGGTCACGGTGAGGTCAAACGTCAAAATCGCCGTATTTGAGTTTATGAGCCATACTTTCAATCAAAAGCCTTCGATTGAGACCATGATCACCCAAAGTTCTGTCAAAGGTATAATACACATCCTAAATGAGCTAAAGTGAGATTGTTGGTCAATTTTTTGTATGAATTTTTGGGGTCAAAAACCAAACTTTCAAACATCCTAGACAGCCATCCTAGACAGCCCTTGCTATTTGTTATCTTTTGACGTTTTTGAATTGCTGTTTGTTTAAAATATGGCATTTATACGGTCGGTTACATTTTAGCTGATTTTGGTGTAAAACTCATGTGTAGTAACATCACTAAATTCGCTATAACTCGAAACATTTCGACGAAAATTGCTTTATTTATCAGACGTAAACATGATTTAGAAGAAGATATCCAGAGTTTCACGTTGATAGATAGCGTTATTGGTTTTTGAGCTATTACGAAATTCATCAGGGGGCGTTAAACGCCCCCCCCTTCAATCAATGGCGTAAGGTTAACTGGGAGAGGAGGTAGCCCCCTCCCCCCTCCCCAGTGAAGCCGCCCCCCCCAGTCGAGCTGAAATCGGGTCATTATGGGGGGGGGGTAGGTAATTGTCATCGTGTCTGTATACAAACGACATACTCGAATAGGTAAAATAAAAAAAACTCAATTGAAGCAGATCTAAATGAAAAGAACGGTTAAAGGGAAATATTCACATTTTCCCACAAAATTAGAGTTATTACTTGAAATCGATAGACGAGACCAAAATATATTGTAAATTGATCACATTTTGCACATAAACATCCCTACAGAAATATATGCCAAGTTAAACTTGATAAGCGATCCACGCTTATAACGCTTGGTACTCAGCAAGTACTTGGTAACGAATTCAGTACATTAGCCTCCCTACGCATTGTTATTTACCAGTAAGGCGCCGTAGTCGGCGATGAACGAGCGAGCGCGCAGGAAATGTATGGTGAATTTCAACTCGATAGGGCAAGTAGTTTCTGAGATACAAAAAAGGTGCGCACGTGCAGAGGCACCCCACCAATGACTTGTGGGTAGGCGGCGGCGGCGGCGGAGGGATCCCTAACCACACACCAAATTTGAACACAATCGGCTCAGCCGTTCCTGAGATATTGAATAGGGGTGTGTACGTGCGCACGTGCAGAGGCCCCTGAATTGTGGCCCCTGAATCCCTGAATTGTGGAAAATTGTCGGCTGAGGGGTCCCTAACCACACACCAAATTTGCAAACAATCGGTTCAGCCGTTGCAGAGTTTTTGCGAGAAAACACTTCTCAACACCCCAAACGGGGCACGCGTCACGCGCAGAGGTAGGCACCCACATGAGTCGGCACTGGTCTCGAACAGGGTAGGTTGGATGGGGCTGCTCAGCAAAGAAGTCAGCTTGTCAATCGGACGTGTGTTTGCAGATATATGAGCTTCTCAAAAGCGTCGCCACGGGTCGGGCCGGGCCGGGCCGCTCATATTCAGATTTTCCCCATATACCATTAAGGCGCCGTAGTTGGCGATGAACGAGCGAGCGCGAAAGAAATCTATGGTGAATTTCAACTCGATCTGGCAATTCGTTTCTGATATACAACAAACGGTGCGCACGTGCGCACGTGCAGAGGCACCCCACCCCTGACCTGTGGGAAAGAGGTGGCTGAGAGGTCCCTAACCACACATCGAATTTGAACACAGTCGGTTCAGCCGTTCCTAATATATAGAACAAGGGTGTGCACGTGCGCACGTGCGCACGTGCAGAGGCACCCCACCTCTGACTTGTAGGAAGGCGGCGGCTGAGAAGTCCCTAACCACACACCAAATTCGAACACAATCGGCTCAGCCGTTCCTGAGATATAGAATATGGGTGTGCACGTGCGCACGTGCAGAGGCACCTCACCCCTGACTTGTGGGAAAGCGGCAGCTGAGGGGTCCCTAACCACTCACGAAATTTGAACACCATCGGCTCAGCCGTTCCTGAGATATATAATAGAGGTGTGCACGTGCGCACGTGCAGATGCACCCCACCCCACCCCTGACTTGTGGGAAAGTGGTGGCTGAGAGGCCCCGAACCACACACCAAATTTGAACACAATCGGCTCAGCCGTTCCTAAGATATAAAATAGGGGTGAACAGGTGCGCACGTGTAGTGGTACCCTATCCCTGGCTTTTGGGAAAGCTGAGGCTAAGGGGTCCCTAACTACACACCAAATTTGAATACAATCGGCTCAGCCGTTCCTGAGATATAGAATAGGGGTGTTTACGTGCGCACGTGCGGAGGCACCCCGCCACCAACTTGTGGGAAAGTGGCGACTGAGGGGTCCCGAAACACACACCAAATTTGAACACAATCGGCTCAGCCGTTGCGGAGTTATTGCGTGCAAACACTTTGCAACACCCCTCACGCGGCACGCGCCACGCGCAGTGGTAGACACCCACGTGAGTCGGCACTGTTCTCAAACAGGGTAGGTTGGAAGGGGCTGCTCAGCAAAGAAGCCCGCTGGTCAATCGGAAGTGCGGTTGCAGATATATTAGCTTCTCAAAAGCGTCGCCACGGGTCGGGCCGGGCCGCTCATATTCAGATTTTTCCCATATACCACGGAAAGACGAGCGAGCGCTTCGCGCTCGCTCATAATCATGAAGGCATGCAATATGTTTCCTGCACTCTATCTTTTGCGAAAATGTGCCAAACTTTTATGAACAATCAACAAGCATTTGCAAAAAGTGCAGTGAAATTGTCAGTTTAGCTTATCCCCGGACGGCGACCTATTTAGTGTATGAGATTTGTCGCTCGCTCGTCCTGTGGTATATGGGAAAAATCTGAATATGAGCGGACCAACCCGGCCCGTGGCGACGCTTTTGAAAAGCTAATATCTCTGCAATCGCACGTCCGATTGACAAGCGAGCTTTTTTGTTGAGCAGGCCCATCCAACCTACTCTGTTTGAGACCGGTGCCGACTCATATGGGTCACTTCCACTGCGCTTGGCACGTGCCGCGTGAGGGTGTTGAAAAGTGTTTTCTTGCAAAAACTCCGCAACGGCTGAGCCGATTGTGTTCAAATTTTATGTGTGGTTAGGGACCCCTTAGCCGCCACTTTACCACAAGTTTTCCTAGCTTGATATGAACCAGACCCAGATATGAGTCAGATAGGACAAAGAGCCGCAGTTATAAGAGATGAACAACAGGGCCCAGGTCAAATGACCCCACCTCCAAAAATGTTTGCAGTTGTGCCAAAGCCAGATTTTCTCACCGATCAGTTTGCAACTTACAGGATGTCATGAGGGCATAAGTACTTACAATTCGTTTATCTCGGAATTTTGATATCGGTGACCTAAGGTCAGGTCAATTTCGTGACCTCCCCATAATAAGTCAATGGGGAAATATACAAATGCTTCCTATTGCAAGGATATGCATGATATTAGTCCAATTACTTCTGGATCATGTTATTATGGGATATTCTTGATGATTCAAGCGTAAGTTTTATTCAGTGACCTATATGAGGTCATTTGAGGTCATCCGAGGTGACCGTCACTTTTTTTGCCAATAACCCCCGACCTAATGAAGATAGAGAAGTAAAACAGACAGCACTGTGTTTGTCTCGTCGAGTCACGTCTTCCCATATGCAACATGCCCTACTTGGGTCACCACTTGACTTTGACCTTAGGTCAATTATTTTAAGTTGACTTAACAAGGTCACCATGTAAATCATTCAAAGCACCTTGCCGATATAAACACAATGGCGTAAACGGGTTTCCGTTATCTTGATTAAGTAAAAAGTTAATAGCGAAAAACTATTTTGCCAAAAAATACATTTTTTTTTTCCTCTGGGGCCTCAAATATTGACCTGAGATCAAATTTGAGGACACGTTGTCGATTGAAAATTCCACTGGCTGGCGTTTGCTTTTTTCTGTTTGTTTCTAACTAGCGTAGTTTCCGAGAAATAAGGGAATTTCTGGAGCAAAGTCCTAAAACAGGAAAAAACGGGAAAGTTTGACATTTGATGACCTCTGTGGACCTCAATTTTGGTCCACAGAGGGGAGGGGGAGGGGGGGGGGGGAGGGGGGGGATACTTGTATTTAATCCCCCCCCCAGATTCCTGCGGGGGGATACTTTGATTTTGGGGGGGGGGGAGGGGGGGATACTTGTATTTAATGCCCCCCCCCCCAGATTCCTGCGGGGGATTTGCTCCTGTTGCCCCCTCCCCCCTGGATCCGCCAGTGCATGGTTGTTTACTGTTTAGGCTACCTGGTTAGCAATAAATAGTGTTTATCTTTAGTTTATAACTAAAGATCAACACTATTTCAACACTATTAGTTTATAACTAAAGTTATAATAAGTAATATGTTAAATCTGTTTTGTTTTCACTGCTTTTGTCTTTCATACTGTTTTGTATGTCTAATATTTATTCTTTAAAGTTGGGGGGCTGACTGACAAGTTGTAGGGGGGGGGGGCTGAACCAAAAGTTGGGGGGGGGGCTGAAGCTCCATCCCCAGCTGAATAGGGTCCTACGTCCCTGACTCTTTGTCTATCATGTCTATTTTCGTCAGCGTCTAAGAAGTATACACACAAACCTGGCTGCTGAGTGACTGCTTGACAAAAACCTGAACCTGACTGAGAGCCCTAGCTGACAGTTGGTGGCGGCGTGGATTGAGTGGTGGCCACCGCTGCAGGGTGGCCTCAGGAGTGACTGTCCCGCTACCGTCGCCCCACTGCACCGGTAGCAGATCGACCCGCGCCGCCCCCTCCCTCTCAGGTCATTAGGTCGCAGAGGCAGCAGACGGTGCCAAATCGGGGACAGGGGTAGTCATGCGTATCCCGCTGTCGCTACACGAGGCCAGGGTCCATGGGCGTAACCACCACTGGGTACACTGCAGGACCTCGGCTAAGGAATTCCCACTGGGGGGGAGGCAATTCGAAAACAAATATGTTGCTAAGACATATGGTTAAGCGCAGGCACGTAGCCATAATTTGTATCAGGGGGGGGGGGGGGGCATGCCAGTGGTAGAATCATATTTCGCTCCTCAGCCAAATTTTGTAGGGTCGGGTCGTCATAAAAAATCGCATTTTATCTAGTATAAATTGGTTTCCTCGGGGGAGGGGGGGGGGGGGGGGGCTATGGCCTTGCCCCCATTGCCACGTCCTTGATTAAGGGTACATATGCATAAGTACTGATACATTTTAAATGGGATAACGACAAACATAAGTGTAAAACAGAAATAAAATAGTAGAATTATACAATAATGAAGGTAAATAAGAAATATAAATTTAAACACGCAGGTCCTGATCATCGAAGGTCCACACATGTGATGTCGATTTTTGAAAACGATTTGGGAGACCGGACATGCACGGAGCGAAGGGGTTCACCCGCGCCATAGCTTTACCAATACAACTAAATCGGTCGAACATTAACCCGCGAGTTACTGGGGTATATTTCATAACGCGAGTTACTGGGGGGGGGGGGGGGGGGGGGTGGGCTATTTCCCACCCCCTCGGATCTCCGAAACTACTGGACCGATTGTAAAAACTCAAACGGCATTCAATAGCCCTGGCAAATTTATTGAGGGAAACAAATATTTTTGACCTTTGGGTCACTGATGTCGTCACAGGTCAGGTCAAGTACAAAATAAATCGGTCGAACATTAACCCGCGAGTTACTGGGGTATATTTCATAACGCGAGTTACTGGGGGGGATATTTCTTGCGCCCCCCCCCCCCCCCCCCTCCCTCCCCCTCGGATTTCCGAAACTATTGGACCGATTGTAAAAATTCAAACGGCATTCGATAGCCCTGGGAAATTTATTGAGGGAAACAAATATTTTTAACCTTTGGGTCACTGATGTCACAGGTCAGGTCAGGTCAAGTACAAAATGTTTGACTGTGTCACCGTGTCAATGACCGTGTCCAAAGGTCTCGATGGATGGAATTGTCGCGCAAAATTGCGATATTTACCCTCGCCCTACGGGGGGGGGGGGGGCTGACAGCCCCTGAGGTTTTTCTTGAATAACTTTTAACAAATGCAGTGTGTCTTGCTGAAATGTTTGGTAGCTTAGTTCACAACAATTATACATAGGCTCGGAAAATTTAATTGAAATTAGTTGAGTAGTTTGGGAGATAATCATGTTTTGATGACGTCATGTTGGTGATAAATGAGAAATATTTGAAAAATCGTAGAAAACAGAGTTTTAAAGCAAATTGCAAACGCATATCACTAAAGATACAAAATGGCATTTTCTTTAAAATGGCAATCTCGAATTTTCCAAATTTTGGGGTTTTGACCCCTAAAATGTAAAAAAAAACATTTAAAAAAAAAAATCCCACAAAATCAACATTTTCAAAGATATTAGAAAAAACGGAATATATGTAAGAGAACTGAGCATGGACAATACCAATACCAAATTTAAAAGCAATATCTTTATTTTTGACTGAGTGATGGCTCTCTAAGTGTAAGAAACTGATGACGTCATTTTGTATTACTTTTTTTAACTTTTTTTTGACAAGATACGATTAAATAATTACCTTTTTTTGTATTTTTGAGCCAAAACTGGTCTAGGAAAATGCCTTTTTATTTATATTTATCAATTTCTAATTTTGAGGTATCCTGAAGAGCAAAATCGCTGTTCTGGACGTGGTAAATCCGAGGTGGCACTTGACCTGGAAGGTCACCCGTTGACCTGAAAACCTAAAAATCGCATACTTTTAGATTCCTATCATGACAGGAAACATGCTGGTTCTTACCGCAGTGTTCTAAGTTGCTTGGTTTGGAAGTTAACCGGGGAGGGGGGCTGTCAGCCCCCCCCCCGCCGTAGGGCGAAGGTGAAAAACGGTCCCGTAGGGCGAGGGTTAAGCGCATAAGCAGTCGATACATCGGTATGATTCGTGTGTCTGACACTTCTAAGTACTATTCTAAGCAGTGTATGACCTTGGGTCAGGTCAATGTCATCTGAGGTCACGAGGTCAAACTGCAGATTACGGTCATTAGGCGTTGTAACACATGTTTATGTTTTTTCTCGTCTAGAACGCGAAAAATGACCCTAGAATATTGTTTGTTTCATATACATAGAAGTAAAAAGCAAAAACGGAATTGCATTTTTTATGCATAGTAATGCTGTGGGAGATGGTCGATTTTCGTCATTTAAAGGTCATAAGGCCGTCATTTTTGAAGATATCGACTTCAAATTTGGTACACATCTTCACCAACACGTCTCAATAATAGTTTTATTCGCAATCAATGACAACATTCAGAGCAAGTTCCTAAACAAACAGACGTTTCGACATACAGGGTGTCTTCGTCAGTGTAAATTATCAATATTTCAATTATAAAGACATTAGACACAAAGACATTAATACAAAGTCAAGCAAACACAATCAGCTTCAGGCAAACTAAGAGAAACATTACTTGCGTATTGATCTACAAATTCTAGTTATAACACGTTCCTAGTTTTGACACGTCCCTTCCATTTTAACATCTCCTAAAACTGAACCACAATACACAGCGACAGGGCGACAGTGTTCATTTTACGTCTTCCTCTTCAATGCAATTTTCGCTCCAGATTTTGCCCAGGTAAAAAATCCAGGTTTTGTATTTAGTGTATCATCTAAAAGAATATGAGCTGCTTCCATAGCTTTCCTGATTGATTTGGACATGCCTTCTTCAATAACATGAGCTCTTCCCCATGCTGAGACGTAAAATGAACACTGTCGTCCTGTCGCTGTGTATTGTGGTTCAGTTTTAGGAGATGTTAAAATGGAAGGGACGTGTCAAAACTAGGAACGTGTTATAACTAGAATTTGTAGATCAATACGCAAGTAATGTTTCTCTTAGTTTGCCTGAAGCTGATTGTGTTTGCTTGACTTTGTATTAATGTCTTTGTGTCTAATGTCTTTACAATTGAAATATTGATAATTTACACTGACGAAGACACCCTGTATGTCGAAACGTCTGTTTGTTTAGGAACTTGCTCTGAATGTTGTCATTGATTGCGAATAAAACTATCATGTCTGATACACTACATACGTCTCAATAACATATAATCCGGTTTTTGGTTAATTCTGATTTTTTTGGTGAAAATTTTGTTTAAAAACAAAATTGGATTTCTCAAAATTTCGAATAAAAAAAGGAAAAAACCGAGATTGCAGTTTTATAAACATGTCTATTAGCAGTAATTTGATTTAAAACAATTGAATTTATCTTAAACATTGAATCTTTGATAGCGTTTTCCACAAACCATTATTTTGAAACAAAAACCGAATAACATGACGTCACTCTGACGTCGTTTCCAGTTCATCTATTACAACCTCAACCTTTTCATTTGGCCAACATGTGTAGAATTGATGTGAAAGAAGGTACTGCAAGATTAGTGACGATACTGGTGTTGGTTTAGGAGTTATTGAAAAATAACGGGAGGTAGGGTGCGGGGAATAGCCCCCCCCCCTCCCCAGTAAGTCGCGGTTAACACATTTCCTGAAGGAAGATCTAAGCAGATTATACAAGGGATAATTTTTTTAAGCAGTTCTTAACCAGCGCCCTGCCGGTGCTCGGCTCCAGCTCAGTCGTGCTAGGGGAGGCATCTGACGCCCCAACCCCCGAACTCGTCTCCAATGGAGATTAGGCAAAATCCACAAATACCGTTAGATAGCTCGTCTAAATTCATGTCGAAATTGTTACATCGCTCAGTCAAACACTGTGGCTGTGACTCGACCCCAAACGTCTTTGGAGGTGGGGCCACTTGATGTGACATGGTGACCTCACCTGAGATGAACCTAGTCAAAATGTTTTCTGAATATGCGCAATGCATGCCGAAACAGGTGTGCCAGAAACGGTGGTGCTGCACGCCGCCAATTCTCGATAAAAAAAATAAGGAGCGTCCAAACCCAACCTCCCCCTAAAACGCCCACCCTCGGCTCAGCACGACACGACTTTGTTTGCAAAAGCACACAAAGTCGGACGAGTTTTGAGACAGTTCTTCAAAACGACGTTTTTGGACGTTCTGGATGTGCCAATAGATCAAGGGCTCAATTAGAGCCATCATATCCCTTAGACAATACAACTAAAACATTAGTTAAACATTTTGTGAGACGTTTCATATTCGACTAAAAAAATAGTTGACCTGCAATTAGTAGCTCATCAAATTATCGTATTAATCAGTGCATATCCAACCCATGCAATAGGTATGCCTTGCAATGGAAAATGGTATCCCTTGGAATGGAAAATGAGGCACCAAAAGTAAGAATAGTTGTTACCTGGTTGGTGCCGTTGATTGCTGATTAATGTACAGCTCATCTCACATATTACGGTTAGGCGTTAATAACGGAAATAATTGTATTAGTTTTCATCGTTTTTTTCTCTCCTTCGAATGATGCTCATACCACCTAAACGTGGTACATTGCTTTCGAAACGAAATACATGAAACTCGGGCCGTCGTCCTACCAAGCATCGGGCTGATATCGGCTCAACGTCGGCATGTTTTCGAGAGACCCATTCATTATCGGTCGTGTCGGCCAAATGCTGGCACACAGCTCTAAATTTACTCGTCAAATATTCGGTGAAATCGGTTATTCGATCGAAATATAGCTGTGGGGGCCGAGGGCGTTCTTGGGGGGCCGAGGGCCACCCCAGAGGACACAAACAGCTAAAACTTTACGAAGGAGAGAAATATTGCTTCGCCGATATTCCCCCAGTTTCGTCGTGTGATGTGATGAAGGTGGTTTTGGGTAGTCTATGTAACTAGAACCTACGAATTCATCAGTAGCTTGGTTTTCCACGGATCACCGTGGCTGAAACCATGGTATATGTGTCAAATGCCTGATCCAAGGTCAGACACAAGGGAGAACCCAGAATGGCAACACAAGTTTTTTTGCGGCGAAATCCACAAAAAGTATAAAACAATCAAACAAACTCATCGGAGTTTGTTTCTTTATGGATGAATGGGTGATTAATAAGCTTCCTTTCGTAAAGGTTTCTTGGCTTTTAATGAGAAAATACGTCATTTTTTGCTGATTTCAGGTGGTTTGGGAGATTTCGCCTTGCCCCCTTGGATCCGCCATTGGCCAGAAAACATTGAGGGAGCCAAAAGCATCTTTGGGGACCAAACTTAAAATATTGAGGCCGATGGCCACCCCCAAATGTATATAAATCGACACTTGTAGTCCACGCCAATTTCGAACCGACGCGACGAGGGGCGAATTTTGATCCCACTAGGGGGACAAAATTTGGTCACTGGGGAGGGAGCTAGCAGTCACTGCGGGGAATCCCCCCCGCCCCCAATTAACATGCTATCCGAGGTCATGAAGTACAGTACAAAAAAACGCCGGGTGACTGATTTTTTTTTTAAAGGCTAGTTATACATCATATATAGTATCCTAGTGCCCGCTCGTGTTGAATTAACCCGCGAGTTACTGGGGTATATGTCATAACGCGACTTACTGGGGGGGGGGGGGGGCTATCCCCCTCGGATCTCCGGAACTACTGGACCGATTGTAAAAGATAAACCGGAATTTGATAGTCCTGGGAAATTTATCGAGGGAAACATAATATTGTTGACCTCTGGGTCACCGATTACGTCCCAGGTCAGGTCATGTTCAAATGTTTGACCGTGTCAAAAGGTTTCGATGGATGGAATTGTCGCGCAAAATTGCGATATTAAACGCATAAGCAGTCGATAAATCGGTATGGTTCGTGTGTCTGACACTTCTAAGTACCATTCTAAGCTGTTTATGACCTTGGGTAAGGTCAAGGTCATCCGAGGTCACGAGGTCAAACTGCAGATTACGGTCATTAGGCATTGTAACACATGTTTATGGGTTTATTGTTGGTCTAGAACGCCAAAGATGACCTTAAAACATTGTTTGTTCCATATAAACAGAAGTAAAAAGCAAAAACGGAAATTCATTTTTTATGCATAGTAATGCTGTGAGAGGTGGACGATTTTTATCATTTAAAGGTCATAAGTCAGTCATTTTTTAAAGATATTGACTTCAAATTGGGTACACATATTCACCGAACACGTCTCAATAACATATAATCCGGTTTGTGGATAATTATGATTTTTGTTTGATTTTTGTTTTTTACAAAAAAAATGTATTTGGATTTCTCAATTTTTTTAATAAAAAAATCAAAAAAATCCGAGAAGGCAGTTTAATAGACCGGTCGATTGTCAGTAATTTTATTTAAGCCAATTTAATTTATCTCAAACATTGTATCTTTGAAAGCGTTTTCCGCAAACCATTATTTTGCAACAAAAACCGAAAACATGACGTCACTCTGACGTCATTTCCGGTTGAACTATCATAACCTCCACTTTTTTCTTTGGCCAACATGTGTATAATTAATGTGAGAGAAGGTAATGCAAGATTGGTGACAATACTGGTGTTGGTATAGGAGTTATTGAAAATAGCGGGAGGGGGCAAACAATACCCCCCAGTAAGTCGCGGGTTAACCCTCGCCCGTGCAGCGTCCGATCAGTGCGTGACCGTGCAGGGGGAAGGGGGGGGGGGGGGGGGGGTGGTATGACTCCCCCTAGCGTTTCGCTCCTAATTTGGCTAGAGCTTCGATTAAAAAACGAGCGTGTTGCTTGTCACGAGAGGAAGCCATTGATACCCGATTTTAAAGTCCTAGGTCATTAGGTGGCCTCTGAAGTCATGTCAATGACCCAAAATTCAACCAAATTGTAAATGCGTATAAATTGCTTGTAATCGAGCTAGAATCGCGAATGAGCATATAATTATACTAAATGGGTGCCAAATTTGAAATCAGCGCCACAAAATGTCCTAGAAACTGCCAAATTCCAAAAGGTCATGTCAGGTCATGTCAGGTCATTTGAGGTCAGTGACCTCGGTTGACCTGTTGGGGCGCATGACTCCAGTGGAACATATAATTATGTAAAATGGATCTCATATTTGAAATCAGCGTCACAAAATGTCCTAGAAACTGCTAGAAGCGAAAAAAGTAATATGAGGTCATCGGAGGTCAGTGACCTCGGTTGACCTCTGAAAAGGTCAATCGAGGTCACAATCTCAATGAAAACCACAACTGTCACCTGGAAACACCTGTGCATATGCTCCTGACCAGCAAACACTATGCAACTGCACAAATTACAAGGATCAATACTACGGGACGCCAGTTGCGCCTGTCATGACCTTGAAAAACAGGTAAAAGGTCACGGTTCACATGACCTACAACTTAAAAATGTTCAGAATATGTGTAAAATTTTCACAAGTAGGGTACTGAAAGTTTAATCGCAATCGGTTGATATTTACGCGAGTTATTCCCGAAAAATAACGAGGTGGGCATCAACCCCCTGCACTGGCGAGGGTTCTGGGGGGGGGGGGAAATTGGTTCCACTGAGGGGAAATTGCCTCCACTGGGGGGGGGGGGGCAATTGACCCTCCAGTTAACATGTTATCCGAGGCCCTGGTATACAGGGTACACTGTACCCAGTACAATTCAAAACCCCAAATTTTACTGGGTACTGTAACCAGTAGAAATTGAAGACTCCAACTTGCATTTATTTAGTTACAAATGTGCCGAGAAGTCAATAGGGATACAAAAGTCAAAACAAAAGTTTTTCTTCAAATATGAAAAATAATATCAAGGAAACCTTTAAATTTAGTAACAACCAAACGTAGGTGCGTTCACTTTGCGTTGATATGGAATGTGCTAGATTAAACAATGTAAAGACTGTGATTGATTAAATAACTGCATCACCTTCTCTGCTAGATCCGTTGTGCTCGGCTCAGAGTCGGTGAGTCAGATTTTATTCAACTCTGACTCAAATCAAATTGAGTCAGAGTCGAGTCGCTTAAGAAAAATAAGGGCTCGCTTTGAGTCAGAGTTGAGTCGCTTAAAAAAAAATAAGGGCTCAACTTGAGTCAGAGTCGAGTCGCTTAATCGAAATAGGGGGTTTGATTTGAGTCAGAGCGAAGTCGCATGGATATCGCTTGAGTCAAAGTTGAGTCACCTGGATGCTGCTTGAGTCAAAGCTGAGTCGACTCATCCTCTTACGAGTCAAAGTCACATCTGATACAAAACAAAAATGGGAGCAACTAAATAATAAAGGGGTCCAAACAATGTTCCTAGAGAGTAAGGTGCTTTTCAAACCCGCATAAATTAATTTTTTGTCTAAAAAATAACTTAGAGTATTTAACTAATCACAAACTTTACTGACTGCTCTTTATCATAAGTGAAACAATACAATATTAAATATGTACATATAAATGATAACTGCCGAATATATATAACCTAATAATAACCATATCAACATAACATTCTGGAATGTGTATCGAACCATGTACCATACGCGCCATTTATGTCTGAAATAAAAAAGTTTGCACATCAAATTTATTGAGGTTTAGGTACTTTTAAAATGTTAATTCAACAACAGATCACAATTCACTTTGCTTTCTAACGCCAAAATAATTGTTATCTCTGAAATCCTACAGTTTTCACATGTCAGTTCACTCAGTTACACTTAAATGGTTCGAGCGCGATTACTTTCTCCCACTCCACAACAACGACTTGACAAGTATCAATCCAGGCCGTATCAATCATACGGATTTCCCTCCGCGCTGATGTATAGATCCTGAAATGTGTTGATGAATAGAGTAAGTACTGTGATTGGTAAGGATACTGGTCCACGTGCTAGCACTAGCTACTAGCAGCTCACAAGTTACTCTGGGAGTGTCACATATGCAATTTCTCCAAATGACTGTTTAACCCACGCGGCGCTGGGGTCTCCATCCGAACGCCCGGTGCTGGGGTAAATTGTACCACCCCCCTCGTATCTTCCGAACTAATAACCGCAGCGAGACACGCAAGGCGGAGATCGAAAGCTCTCAGTAAGAAGAGTTTAACGCATACCCGAAATTCTTAAAATAAGGTCACATGTCAGTTCACGGTCAGGTCAAGTGTCAACATTTAAGTATTTGGGTTTTTGGGCTATATTTTCCATCCAAAGCCTTATATTGCAACTATTATCTCACAAAGTGTTCCCAAATGTATAATGCATCTCCCGCATAGGTAATAGTGAAATTGTAAGCAAAAGTCAAGGTCAAGGTCAGGTCACACAAAGTCACAGGTCTACGAAAGCCATGCGACACATGTTGTATGGGTTATTTTACACGTATAATTCGATAGAAGCAGACATTTTCACAGCCTGATCACATATAATGACCCTCAGGTCAAGGTCAGGTCACAATAAGGACAAAATTTGAAATTGATTAATCTAAATAAACATTGCATGTTTATAGTCTAGTTTTGTCTTAGAAATACAGTGGTGGCATTTATTTGTCTGTATCTGGTAAGTAAAAGCAAAAACATGCAATAAAAAAATGACGTCATGAGTTAATTATACTTAGAGAGCCATAAGTCAGTCAAAAATAAAGATATTACTTTGAAATTTCGTTTGAGCATCGTTCATACTCGGTTCTCTAATATTCCTTCCAGTTTTTTTTTTTTACTTTTGTGGAAATGATTTCCCCCAAAAATCCGTTTTTTGCATTTTTTTGGGGTCAAAAACCCAAAATTGTGAAAATCCGAGATAACCATTTTAAAGACAATGTTATTTCCTTTCTTTCAACGTCTTTGTTTTGCGATTTGCGTCAACATACTATTTTCTACGATTTTTTAAAATAAAAATACGTTTTTCACACAAAATGACATGACATGACGTCACTAAAACGTCATTATCTACCAAAATTGTTCACGAATTTCAATAAAATTGTGGCTGAAGACGTAGAATTGATGCACCATGAGGTACCGTGAGTTTAATTTTGATATCTGTCATAGTGTTTAAGTTATTGAGAAAATCCGGTAGAGGGGGGGGGGGGGAATTTAACCCTCAGCGCCGCGCGGGTTAAACCAATTAACTTGAAAATTCCATCCACACTTTTTATTAATTTTATGTGTGGAGTTTCAGGGCGGGTTTAAAGGATATTATAAGTTATAACCATGTTTAATAAACACGTGTCAAGATTCAAGGAGTTGTGCTACAATATTAATGACATATTATACTGTATACGGTCAAAGTTAAGCCACTTTTCAGTCCGTTGTACCGTCAGCTGACTACTCTTCTTCTATTAGGGACCTCAAGAACACCATAAACGGGGTATAAATTAGGGAGTTGAATTACTGAACTAATACCAATTTTTCCCTTATCGAATGATTAAGTATAATGGCGAAAAAGTGATACAATCCAAAAAGTGTTACAAATGCATGAATGATGTCAAAGTGTAAACTTGTAAGTGGCGGCTAGGATCGGTGTCAATTGAAAAGTAATAATGTTAATTATCTTTGTCACATTATAAAGGAGGATGTCATAATTCAGATGATGTTGACATTGCACGGCAGAACATTGTGCCCAGCTGTGGTGGAAGTTTTTTTTGGAAAGATACTATGAAGCGTTTTGTTGTGAGTTATTACAAGTCACAACATCCTGAAGCGATTGATTGGCTTGTCAAAATTTGAGAGAGAAAAAATGTTTGGAGGGGGGGGGGGGGGGGTGAAGTGTCCGCAAAAACCTCTTGCACGGGGTAGAGGTAACAAATAATTAGAACAACTGAACACTGGTTTATAGTTGTTTGTCAGGGAAAATTTGGGGGATAATCCTCCCTGGCTCAAGAATGTTGACACCCCCGTGGCGGAGCCCCTACATTTAAGGGGTAAAACGCCTGGACCTCTGAGCGATTACCTTTCCTGTACTTAGTCATAGTATAGTGGTAAGTCTGATGAGCTTGGCAACGGCAAGCTTCATCAATATTTCTTTTGGATACAATGAGGTCTGAGGTGACGTTCCTAATTTCAGTGTTAGGAATGCCCTAACGGCATTGCGATGATTAATATTCTTGGCTTAGCCAATCAGTAGTGAAATCCTCTGACATTTAGTGGTGCTTTACCAGAAACCAGATGCCGCGAACATCCCAGTCTTAAACGGCGCAGCCAGTCAGGATTTTGAAGTGAACGCAGCTTGTCTAAGCTCTAGTCATATTCATCTCTTATTTGGACGTCATTGGCTGCAATCAATCCTATCCTGATTGGACCTGTGGCATGACAACGCTGCATCACATGGTGTCTGCATTGAGCTGCATCTTAGCGACCCTACACATTTATTGTATATCAATGTAACCACTAACCAGTTCATAGTTATGTATTAGCCAGGTTTAGCTCAAAATTATTTCATACTGCTAGTGACTGAACCGCTAGCTCCTACCTTTCTTCTGCTAACAGATGGCTTTCATTGTCAGGCTTTCGGCCAATCAAAACATTCCATTGCTTGGTCACGACAGTTTGGAATATGTGTTCAATTGTATTGAAGTTGAACGGTACAAATAACAAAATATTACATTTGGTGGTTGGGGTTGGCAGTGGGGGCACACACATGCTGTGTGGCACACCCTTGTGAAACGCTGGTGGATGGTGTGGTTTAACACGCGCCCTGGAGGGGGGAAATCCGCCCACCCCTCCGGTTTTTCGAGGATAGCGCAAAAACGGCGGCGCGCAGCGCCGCCGTTTTTTGTATACCTGTTTAGAAATGAACTTCTCGCATTATGTAAAACTATTGGCCTTAGGCCATCTCAGGTTAGGTCACCAGACCAGGTCACGTGATGACCTCAACTCCAAAACGTTTGCAGTAGTACCACGGCCACAGTTTTACGCCGATCGGTTTCAATCTTGCAGGACTTCATAAGGTCATAGATACCAACAATTTGTTTATCTCGGATTTCTAATATCGGTGACTTAAGGTCAGATCAATTTTGTGACCGCCAACACGGTTTTATCAATAACTATCGACATAATGAAGATAGAGAAGAGAAAACGGTACCAATATGTTTGTCTCGTCGAGACACGTGTCCCAATATGCAACATGACCAACTTGGGTCACCACTTGACCTTGACCTGAGGTAAAATTTATCCGTTGACCTAACCCGGTCATCATGAATATGATTCGAAGCGCCTTGACAAGACACACGCGATGGCATAAACATTATTGCTTTATCTTTATTAGGTAAAAGGTTATTTTGGGAAAACAGTTTTGAAAACAAAATCACCTTTTTGACATTCGATGACCTCTGGAGCCTAAACTATTGACCTGAGCTCAAATCTGAGGGCACCTAAGTTGATTGCATTTTTCAATGACTTTCGATTGCTTTTTCCGTTTGCTGCTAATCATCATAGTTCCAGAGATATTTGGGGGTGTTCGAACCGAAGTCTTGAAAACTTGAAAATCTGACCCTTGATGACCTCTGGTGACCTCAATATTGACCTGAAAAAAAATAACGAAATATTTTCAAAAGAGCTTGTCTCGAGCTATCTAACGTCGTTTCCCGCTTGTCGCTACGTTGCGTGGTTTTCGAGATCATAGGGGGGGGGGGGGCGAAATCCACCCCCCCCTCCAGGGCGTGTAATTATCAGAGGCCCTCCAGGGCGCGAGTTAATTGAATTTTACTAATGAGGAAGACATCAGTATCGTATCATAGTGTATTGACCGCTGTGTTCTAAATGCAGTGTTCTTACTGCACTCTGCAGTCTCCAGTCTAGTGTCTATCTAACTGAGCAAAATTGTGTAAGTAACAAAAGGCAACACAATTATTACTGTAACTCATAACCGTAAGTACCTATTCAGTATTCATGAATACAGCACACCGGTTAGTGTTTCACAACCTGCTAGCCTGCTATCAGTATTTACTATTGAGCTTGTTGATTGGTTTGGCAACTCAATTTTAATTTACACCTTTTCAGTCCAGCTGAAGAACCAACTTCAAATAAGCCTCAATTATTTCATATTTGCATCCTATCATATAGGACCATTACAATCCATAGCAATTAACAATAGTGATAAAGTAAAGATATGTACAGTCGGTCCCAAAATGATCTTCCCTAGCTCTGGGTCTCCCACGGTAGGCAAAACGATAGCTGGCTGAATACCGCACCGAGGCGGGGCCGGACCAGTTTGACAGCTCGCCCGGTGCCGGCCGATACTTGGCGGAATCTGCACCGCTCCGTCCTGGTCTGACACACACAGGCCGATCGGGGAATAACAATGCGCATGTGTGGCGAGGCTGTGTGGCGGACTGTGGTTGGAAATATACGCAGACCTAGAATGTCAAGTTAGCGACGATGTCTGTGATGACCAGTTTTAAGAAAACCATAGGTATGTGAAGCATCGCTAAGTGTCCAATTGATAGAACACTGCACGGGCTATACTACGACGAATATTTGTATCTCAAGTTGACCGATACTGTCGTCACAGATGTCGTCTCGGAAATGGCCATCCGTCGTGTCGCTTGCGACGATTGAGAAATTTGCCGTGCGCCAAAAAATAAAGTGTCGATATTTTGACCTGATCTCAAGGTCAAAGTCAAATTTAAACTCGTAGCCAGTCAGATGCTCTATCAGCTACACACCTGGCGATGCTTCATAGACCTAAGGTTGTAAATACTGTCGTCGCAGATATTGTCGCTAACTTAATGGATATAAACCCGCCCGGGTGTGTTTGTGGAGCGTGAAGGACGGAGCGGCGTGATTCGAACATATCAGTGCGAGGCCCACTGCATTTGTCTGCTTTTTCGTGTAGAATCATCAGGTGGACGTTTGCATTCGCAATTTCGGGGTTCTGCATTGCACATGACCCGTGGCATGATTAAGAAAGAAATACACGTAAGAGCGCCTGGTGCCAGCGCGGTTCGAACCCACGACCAATCTACGAATACGCTAGGAGTAAACAGCTATACCGACTGAGCTATTTGGGCTGATGTGGTGAACACTGCTATTCAGTCTCCAATATTGGATCTCTGCCAGCTCAGGACAGGTGACCTCTTGACCCTCGAGACAGACGGCCCTGACCACCACCCGGGTCGCGGCGCATTACATTCCGACAACGTCCCGCACTCCCTCCTCCCTCCCCCTCCCCAGGTCACGCACCTGCAGACAGCCACAATGGGTACCAACCTACGGTAGGAAAAAAAAATTGTTTGTGCCTACCGCGACCGTAGCGCCACGTGGTGGCAAGGGAAGATCATTATGAGACCGAATGCACCTGTGCTGCTGCGAAATAATAATAATAATAATAATAATAATAATAATAATAATAATTATTATTATTATTATTATTATTATGATGATGATGATGATGATGATGATGATGATGATTATTATAATTATAATAATAATAATAATTATTATTATTATTATTATTATTATTATTATTATTATTATTATTATTATTGTTATTAGGAACATATATATATATTTGAATATAGCTTACAATGCAGTATATATTTATGATAATGCAATATTCATTCATGTGTCTTGATCCAGAGTAAATCAAAATACAAGTGTTTAACATATATGATATAATATTCCAATGAGTTTTTGCAAGTCAAATACATTTGAATCAAAGTCGTTAAGTTAGTTGAACATGAGTCAAAAATGAGTCGACTCAAGCAACTTTCACATGAGTCAAAGTTGAATCGACTAAACACAAAAAAGAAATCCCGCTTGAGTCAGAGTTGAGTCAGGGCAAAAGCAAATCAGTCAAAGTTCAGTCGACTAAAAAAAATTGTCCCTCGCTTGAGTCAGAGTTGTCAGTTGAGTAAGGGGTAAAAAATGAGTCCAAGCTGAGTCGACTCAAAAAAATAATTTCCCCGCTTGAGTCAGAGTTGAGTCCCTTCGTAAATGAGTCAGAGTCGAGTCAGTCTAAAAAATCTGAGTTGAGCACAACCCTGCTCCGCAGTAGGTTTTCATTGGGTATCTTATACTGGGACTACCTACATACCATCACATATTAGGCGGCAATCTTTACACCTCATATAGAGGCTATTGATTTTGGCATTTAGATGGCCTCAAACTGTGTGGGTATACCAATGTGTTCTGGTAAGGCGTCTCTCCGGGCCGAAGGCGTCACTCCGGGCCATTGAGTCATTATTTTTCAACATTAGGAGTTTTGTTTTGTCTCTGGCTGTATATAACACTATGATTTAGCTTATCATGAAAAGAAGCATCCCCCAAAACAAAAACATAGGACAAACTGGTAATTAAATCGAAAGTTCACTTATGCACCCAACGGCGACTTATTTAGTGTCGGTGATTTGTTTCATTGACCAATCAGGACGTTGTAACGTTTCTTGGCGCACTTACTTCATTTATGGGCCTATGACTTGGTTTACAAATCAACATTCAAACCATATATAGTGATGGATCATATGTTCTGTTCTGTTCGTCACCATATGTAAGTACATTTTTTTAAATCCCAAATTTAATTTTGAAATTGAAAAAAGTTGTTATTTCACTTTTAAATTGAGGGACGATCATTTGATACATAGGTACATGTGTCACAGAAAATGCAGATAAATAAATTCAAAAGGTGAATATTTCCAATTTCCCATTTTCGCGCCCCCCCCCCAGTACAATTGCCCTTGGTCATGGGCCATGATCACTTCTAGAAGTAAATCGTGCCCTAGGGACAGGAAAGGGCTCTTATAGAGCCAAATGCCACCCCATGGAGCGGAATCGGTGCCCTCTAAACCGGACAATAAGCGCCGTACAAGCAAATGCCATGTGATGTCGCCCCAACGCCAATTTTTCAGTGCCATTTTTTGCGAGGTGCCCCTGTAGGCGCCCCTGCTGCCGCTGGAGCCGGGGCGCCCAGTATGGGCGCAACTACAACAACACAAGGCTTTGATGTAGGCTGTGCATCAGCATTAGGGAGACGCGACAGCCCATCATTCCCATGATGCAGCTGTATAAAATATAGTTAAAATTAATCGAGTATAAAATATAGTTAAAATTAATCGAAGTTAAATAGGAAGCCTAAACAAACTCAGCACTAGAAATTGAAGTGGCTTAAATTCGTTTTTTTGGGGGGGGGGATTTTTAGGACAGGACTAAGCATTTGTGGTTAGCCAGTGTACCTGCAGTAACTTTGAGCTCGTGGTTACGCCCCTGCCAGTGTCCGCTGCGACCCCATGGGGCCCGGGGACAGTCGTTTGCACGGCACGCTGTCGCCGACGGCCGGGCACAGGATGAGGCACATTGCCACACATTGCTTTGCGACTTGTCCAAGCTCGCGGTGTCTGTAGTCTGTACATGCATATTGTTACACCTGGTTGACCAGGTTTGGGTGAGCAGGTATTGGGCCGTCAGCAGTAGTCCGGGTCCCGGCGCTGCCTCGCTGCTGCAGTGTCTGTGGCTTCCCGCAGCCATCAATCACCGCTATCTGACGCGATCAGCTGGCTGGCGGACAGATCACAGGCGGACATTATGCGGCGGCGGTGAGGCGGCCAGCCGCACACAATGCTGGGGGAGGGACGGGCCGCTGAGATGGCGAGCGTCACACACTGCCACACACCGCGCTCCGAGCTGCCGGAGTCCGCGGCGCTCCGAGCAGCCTCTGTCACCGAGCTGCCGGAGTCCGCGGCGCTCCGAGCAGCCTCTGTCACCGAGCTGCCGGAGTCCGCGGCGCTCCGAGCTGCCTCTGTTACCGAGCTGCCGGAGTCCGCGGCGCTCCGAACAGCCTCTGGCACCGAGCTGCCGGAGTCCGCGGCGCTCCGAACAGCCTCTGTCACCGAGCTGCCGGAGTCAGCGGCGCTCCGAACAGCCTCTGTCACCGAGCTGCCTCTGGCACCGAGCTGCCGGAGTCCGTGGCGCTCCGAGCTGCCTCTGCCACCGAGCTGCCGGAGTCCGCGGCGCTCCGAGCAGCCTCTGTCACCGAGCTGCCGGAGTCCGCGGCGCTCCGAGCAGCCTCTGTCACCGAGCTGTCTCTGGCACCGAGCTGCCGGAGTCCGCGGCGCTCCGAGCTGCCTCTGCCACCGAGCTGCCGGAGTCCGCGGCGCTCCGAGCAGCCTCTGTCACCGAGCTGCCGGAGTCTGCGGCGCTCTGAGCAGCCTCTGTCACCGAGCTGTCTCTGGCACCGAGCTGCCGGAGTCGGCGGCGCTCCGAGCAGCCTCTGTCACCGAGCTGCCGGAGTCCGCGGCGCTCCGAGCAGCCTCTGGCACCAAGGTGCCGGAGTCGGCGGCGCTCCGAGCAGCCTCTGGCACCAAGGTACCGGAGTCGGCGGCGCTCCGAGCAGCCTCTGGCACCAAGGTGCCGGAGTCGGCGGCGCTCCGAGCAGCCTCTGGCACCAAGGTGCCGGAGTCGGCGGCGCTGGCACCAAGGTGCCGGAGTCGGCGCTGACCGCTGACCAGCTGAGTAATGATGCGGCGCTGACCAACTGAGTAATGATGGTGGAGAGCGTGAGATCAGCACTAAACATGCCTCGTCTTGAAAACCTGACACAGAGCCAAAACC
>JAXIVJ010008654.1:0-10000 GCA_036785665.1 Chirona hameri
AAATTTGAAATCAGCGTGACAAAATGTCCTAGAAACTGCCATAGGCAGAACAGTCATCAGGTAATCGGAGATCAGTGACCTCGGTTGACCTCTGAAAAGGTCAACTGAGGTCACAATCTCAGTGGAAACCATAAATGTCACCTGTTGACACCTGTGCATATGCTCCTGAGCAGCTAACATTCAGAAACTGCACAAGTTACAAGCACCGATACTACGGGACGCCAGTTGCGCCTGACATGACTTGAGAAGCAGGTCATATGTCACGGGTCATGGGGATATAACTTAACACAATTGAGAGTATGTGTCAAATTGTTCAAAAGTATGGTACTGAAAGTTTCATTGTAATCGGTTGATAAATACGCGAGTTAATTTCGAAAAGCTTTCATGCGACACTCACTGCGACACTCACCTTCGCTACAAGCTTGCTACCACTCGCTAATAACCTAAGGCAATGGGCCCGCTACCGGGCTGGCCTGTCGCGCGGCAGGACGTCAAGAAAGTGGCAGGCTGGTTACCCACGAATTTTAGAAACTCCACATGGCTACCTGAGTCAAAATGGTGATATTCATTGCCATTTAGAGGGCGAATTTTTTGTTTTGTCATAATGACGGAAAAGGAGAACTTTGAGCAGCATGGAGGTACGTATTTCACAAAGTTAACGTTCTTACCACCAAACCACGTAACATCGAAGTCTTAACATTGAGATTTACATTAGATACCTACATCAAATCTACCCCAACATTCAGGATATGCAGTTGCCAATTTGTTTCAGATAGCTACAAGGGCGTAGCTACTATACCGCAAATATCGCAAATGCGGTATATTCGGATCGTGATGCCCCACTTATGGAATTTCAAGTACCTTGTGGAACACGATGCCCCAAACTAGTGTCGTGCTACCCGCTTTATTGTGAAATGCGTGATTCCCTAGTGAGGGATGTGATGATCCTTAGTGCAAGATGTGGTGCCCCTTGTGGAAGATATGATGCCCCTAGTGGAAGATGAGTTGCCCCTGTGGAGATGTTATGCCCTAGTGGAAGGTGTGATGCCCCTAGTGAAAGATAAAAGATGCACCTTGTAAAAGATGTGATGCTCCTAGAAGAATATGTGATGCCCTAGTGGAAAATGTAATGCCCCCACTGGAAGTTGTGATGCCCCTATCACTGGAAGCTGTAATGCCTTGTGAAGATGTGGTGCCTTATTGAAAGATGCGATGCCCCTACTGGAAAATGTGATGCCCCTAGTGGAAGATGTTAGGGACCTGTGGCCTGTTGGGAAATGTGATGCCGTCTTCTCTAGAAGACGCGATGCCCCAGTGGAATATGTAATGCAGCAACGTCTACTAGGGGCATCACAGCAAGCTGTGATGCCCCTAGTAGAAGATGTGATGCCCCTGGGGCATTCCACGACATTTCGACAAGTCGAAATAACCCTCATCTCTCACTTTTTGTTCAAATTGATCAATAGGGTTATCTCGGGTCCTGAATTCAGCTGTGGCAATATTAGCTCGATCTGACCTCACTCAGGTTTTGGAATTATAGCCTCGGCATTTTGGCAAGGTTACGCTGCAGAGGTATGCTTGGAGGCCAAAATAACGCATTTGACTTAACTAAATATAACAAATAATTATATGACTGAATTCACAATGAAACAGAGATTCTATTTCTGTTTTTTTTCTTCTTCTTCTTCTCGTGACCTTGAATGACCTCGAAACCCGTGATTTCGTGACTTTTTTTTCGTTGACCTCGTATGACCCCGGGCACACCTCTGATTTAAGTTTCTTACTTTGCAAAATACTGGTCAATATATTGCATAACAACGCAAAAATAAAAAAGTGCGTTTTTCCTCAAATTTCCATATTTTCCGTCGATATAAGTGTGTGTTTTCGAATTACTCCAAAGGGGGAGGAGTAATGGGCGAATATCTGCGAACCTATGGGACCGATTTGAGTGGGGTCTTCACCATTCGATCCGGTTTGGTAAAACACATTGCCATTTTATTTTTATCCACTTTGGTCTAATCTAGGTAGACCAAATTGGACAAAAACCGCCAAAAATTGTTGCCGACGTCATACTCCAAAACAATGGGACCGATTGGGGCGGGGTCTTCACTATTCGATTCGGCGTGGTCTAAGACGATGTGATTTTGAGTTTTATTTATTTTAGTCTCATCTAAGTGGACCAAATTGGACCAAAACCGCCAAAAATTGTTGCCGACGACGTCATACTCCGAACCTATGGGACCGATTTGGCGCAGTCTTCCCATTCGATCCGACGTGGTCTAAAACGGTGCCATATTGAGTTTTATCCACTTTGGTCAATCTAAGTGAACACAAATTCCATTTTGGTACCCAAAACCGCCAAAAAATCGTTGCCGACGTCATGCTCCGAACCTATGGGACCGATTTGTGTGGGCTCTTCACCATTTGATCCGTCGTAGTCCAAAACGGTGCAGTTTTGAGTTTTATCCACTTTGGTCTAATCTAAGTGGACTAAATTGGACCAAAACCGCCAAAAAACAATTGCAGACGTCATGCTCCGAACCTATGGGACCGATATGAACGGAGTCTTCACCATTCGATTCGGCTTGGTCTACACGTTGTTGTTTTGAGTTTTATCTACTTTGGTTCAGCCAAAGTGTAACAAATTGGACCAAAACAGCCAAAAATCGTTGCCGACGTCATGCTCCGAACCTATGGGACCGATTTGGGCGGGGTCTTCACCTTTCGATCCGTTTTGGACCACGCCGGATGGCTGCGTGGTGTTACTAGTCACCCTGACATTGTGTGTACCAAAAATCGGGTCTCTAGCTGCAATGGTAGCTGAGATATCCGCCCGTTATTCCTCCCCCTTGGGGTAATTCGAAAACACGCACTCATATTGGCGAAAAATATGGAAATTAGAGGAAAAAACACACCTTTTTTATTTGTTTGCGTTGTTAGGCAATATATTGACAAATATTTTGCGATGTGAAAAATTGAAATCAGAGATGTACCCGGGGTCACACGAGGTCAACGAAAACAAGGTCACGAGGTCACGGTTTCAAGGTCATTCAAGGCCACGAGAAATAAAAAAAACAGAAATAGAATCTCTGTTTCATTGCAAATTCAGTCATATAATTATTTTTATATTTAGTTAAGTCAAATGCGTTATTGTGGCCTCCACACATACCTCTGCAGCGTGACCTTGCCAAAATGCCCAAGGCCATAACTCGAAAAACCTGAGGTCAGATCGAGCTAATATTGCCACAGCTGAATTCAGGACCATTGCAAGATAGCCCTACAGACCAACTTTGAACACAAACTGAGAGATGAGGGTTAAAATTTGAGGAAAAAATTGTCGAAATGTCGTGGAATGCCCCCCCCCCCTAGTAGAAGATGTGATGCCCCTAGTAGAAGATGTGATGCCCCTAGTGGAAGATGTGATAACCCTAGTGGAAGAATGTAATAATAGTCCCTAGTGTAATATGTTATGCCCCTAGTGGAAGCTGTGATTCCCATAGTGGAAGATATTGTGCCCTAGTGGAAGATGTGATGCCCCTAGAGGAAGATGTGACGCCCCTAGTGGAAGGTGTGATGTCCCTTTTAGAAGACGTGATGCCCCTAGTGGAAGATGCTGTGCCTCTAGTGGAAGATGTGATGCCTCTACTGGAAGATGTGATGTCCCTATTGGGAGATGTGACCAGGGCGTAGGAACTATGCTCAAGTTTTGGGGGGGGGGGGGGCAGGAGGCATTCTGAAGTCAATTCTTTGTGATGCCCCTACTAAAAGATGCAATGTCCCTTGTAGAAGATGTGATGCCGCCAGAGGAAGATGTGATGCCGCGAGTGGAACATGTGATGCATCTGCTGAAAGATGTGATGTCCTTAGTCCTTATTGGAAAATATATCATGTCCCTATTCGAAAGATGGGATATCCCTTCTAGAAGATGTGATGCCCGGAACGGAAGATGTGATGCTCTTGCTAGATTTGATGAAAGCTCAGGTTGAGTTATTTGGGGCAATCAAATAATTTTCGTGCTGCCCCCTTTTGTATCGCTGTAACTAGAGGATGACCAACCTGTTCAGTGGTTCACCCGTTAACCTTATTAGTGTCGGGTGTTTTGGGGGGCTAAAACAACCCCACCCCCTAAGGGCTTTCCGCTCCTGCCCCCAAACGAGTAAAGATACAGCCATTACACTTTTTACTTTTCACAAATATTCATTGGGCACATTTTGGCACAATGCTCAACATTTTCAGCTCACCAGGTGCGGTTTCAGGCATGGTTTTGGGGGGCATGTTTTGGTTTTCAGCGTGTCTCGGCTTTCAAAGGGAATCGATTATCATTATCTAACCGTTGTAGATACGAGCTTACGACTTGCATGCCTTTTATTGATGCTCCTTGTAGATATGTGGAACATTTCTTCATTTTTGGGATTACGCATGGGCACACCAGGAACGAATTTTGGGGAGACGTTTTGAGTCACTGGCATTACATGAAAATCTGACATATAATAATTTCAAACTCAGTGGAACTTCTTAGCTATTCTTTGTACACCTTGTGCTTTTTTTCCTTCTATTTTCGGGTTGCCCACAGGCGACTTCAGGGACGGAATTTGGGGGGCAAGTGTTTGACTTCGTACACACACATTGTGTTAGCAACTCAAAACGATATTTTACGGTGAGTTGTATCGTGTGATATCATCTGCATGTATCACAATTGTATGTTGTGGCATAGGCGGGTCCCAGGGTGGGACGCAAGCGCATGGCTCAGTGTTACGGGTGGCTCCAGGGATTAAATTAGGGGGAATTGTGGACCCACGACGTTTAACTGCATAACAAAATATATCAACTTGAAACTTGATGACCTGTTATAGCAATGTCTTGCATACGTTCCGTTTTTTCTTCATTTTCGGTTGCCCAAGGACAACTCCAGCGACAGGTTTTTTGAGGCAAGTAGAACGGCTGGATCCATCTCACGTCACCAACAAAGACGCAGAGCGCACGCCAGGGCCGTGCGGCGGCCCTCGTACCGGCACGCACGTGCGTCGCCCCCGCCCCCGAGAGTGTATTGCCCTGGGGAGACCCGGGGCCCAGGGGACCGAGGCAATCAGTCAAAGAGGAGAAACCAATCATACTAGTTCCTAGGTCAAATAAAAACATGCAAACGCCTTCTATCCAGCAAGGCGACGCGCTAAAAAGCTTGTTCAGCGAGCAAGAAGAGCTTCCTCAATTACCCTCCCCTTCTCCTGAGCACGCCACTGCACAAATACAAACTGCATTTTTTTCATGCATACACATGTAATTATAAGCAGCCATAACATAAATCAAATCGGCAAAACAATATTATAGTGACATCTTTAGATACCCCCCTTTTGACTTACCTGGGGACGACATTGTGTTAATCTTCCAAAACTTTTAAAGGATTATATGTTAAAGCATACAATTAGGTGGCAAAATACATAAATATGAAAAATTGCGTTCAAACAATGTCCCATGGCAAATAATCTAAAAATGCATGTTTTCCCCATTTTGTGCTACCTGTATCCCCCCCCCCCATGGCAAAATGTTGGATATTTGTGAAAATAGGAATGTAGTTCAAGCTGCAAGGAATCGAATGCCGCTTTCCCGGAGTGAAAAGGTCAAGCGGTTTTCGTGATACGATGGGGGACGAATAGTCACCTCCCCCGACAGTTGTGTATCTTTTGTTTAGCCCGACAGTAATATGGTTAACACGACCCACAGACGGGGGCGGATATCTGCCTCCCCCGAGGTTTTTAGCAAATCGCTGATAAACGGCGGCGCGCAGTGCCGTCAAATTTGGCTTAGTTGTTTGGGTTTCAATTACCCACATTGTGTAAGCTTTTCAACCTCGGGTCATCTCAGGTCATGTCAAAAGGTCGCGTCAAGTGACCCCACCTCCAAATAAGTTTGTGAAAGTTTGTGTTCGTGCCAAAGCTACAGTGTTTTAATATGAGGTTTGAAACTCACAGGATTAAATTAGGTCATAAGTACATGCAATTCCTTTATCTCGGATTTGTATATCGGTGACCCTAAAGTAAGGTCAATTTCGTGACCTCCTCATTAAAAGTCGACGGTGAAAAATGAAAACGTGTATAAATCCATAGGAGATGGATAAATTTGACCAGTTTTAACCAGATCCATCTTCCTTGTGCCAAATACAAAGACCCATGTTACATTTGTGTTCTTTGACCTCGACGAGTTCAACTCAGGCGACCCCGATGTCACGTGTTTTTTTCTTCTTCAATAACTCCTTACCAAATCAAGTTAGATCAATGTGATTTTTACCATTGTGTTTGGCTTGTCTAGATGCATCAATTGATGTACAACTTGAGGAAAACAACTGACTTGACATTGACCTGACCTGTGCTAGGTCAATTTTTGGATATAACCTAACCAGGTCATCCGATATACCATTTGATGCGCCTCGACGACATACACACAATGGTGACAACTGTATTACTTAATAATGCTTCTGTCAAAAATTATTCCGGAAAACAAATCGGCGATTTTTAGCATGTTTGTTTCAAGTTCAGTTGTCACTGCTGACCTAACTATCGGCATAAAGTCAAATCTGATGGTCCTTAGGGACAGAAAATTCCATTTTATTTCCAATTTTTTTTTCCGTGTCTCTTTTAGTTCTCGAGATATAGACGGCTATGTTAAGGGTACCCATATATGGCCGAAATTTGATCTTCGGTGACCTCTGGTGACCTCATTATTGACCTGACCCTAAAATGTACTTATCACTTTCAATAGATCATGTCCCAAGCTATCTAAAATTGTGTTTCCGCTTGTCGCTACGTTGCGTGGGTTTTGATATCTTGGGGGGCGGGCATCCGACCCTTCGTCGGTTCGATGTTGGCGCGGACCCCCGTCGGTGCGCGTGTTAAACATGAACATTTTTAGAGAAAATGTCATTCTTGATGACCCAGGTACAATTTTAGTTCAACGGTCCCTGCCAGGTCAGCTGAGGCCAGACAATATACATATATATGTAAAATTACGGTACCCTTAAAACAATCCCTTCACCCGATGATGCCCCCAGTGTGTGATGCCCCTGCCGGAAAATGCGGTATGCTCGAAAAATCATGGATAGTTAGGCAAAGTCCACACTGGATAGTTAGGCAAAGTCCACACTGGGAAGCAAATCCTCTGTTATTTCGCCCTCAACCCAGCGAGCACATAATAAAGAAAGTCTGGCTCGGCAATGGGCCATGACGACCGTGTCGAGTTTTCTCCTTACTCCGATATTGACTTTATTTGCAACCAATTTCTTAACGAATCCACTGATCGATACGTCCAATTTCGCACAAAGTCTAGACGATTTTAATCACGTATGAGTCACAGACATGACCATGAACAAACTCTGAAATGTTAAAGCCCACTTTAACTCTTTTATTAATATAAAACTAATGTATTAGCAGGTATCAAATAGTGCCCTGCATTACATGACGCATTCCCTTACATAAAATCTGAGAAGGCCTATAACTACGACGAGTAACGACCTATAACTATATCTATAAGATAACGTATAACTATAATAACGACCTATAACTATAAGAACGACCTATAACTATAATAACGACCTATAAGTATAACTATAACGACCTATAACTATAATATAACTACTATATAACGAGTCAGTGCGTGGTTCAGGTACCCGCAGTTCCTATGGTACACACTAAGGTCCGGCTTATCTTCTCCTCCAGCATATGATAATTAAGAAACGAAATGAATGCATTCAAACCACATTACTGAGAGCTTCAAAATGGTATATTGGTGCATTGGCTCACCTTATCTATCGGCTGCTTTTAAGCAAAACTCCCTTTTTAGCTCTTTGCGGAGGAAAAACTGGATTTTTGCTTAAAATCAGCCAATAGATAAGGTGATCCAAAGCAGCAATATATCATTTTGAAGCTCTCAGTAATGCGGTTTGAATATTTTTTTTGTCGTTTCTTAATTCGCAGTCAAACATACGCTAAAGGACAAGATAGGCCGGACCTTAATGTGTATCATAGCAACTGCGGGTCCCTGTACATGCGACAGAATTATGGGCAAAACACTGATGCATGAGCGCAATCCTTTCTGCCCAAGCGCTCCATCACCACGCCCGGCACAGCTTCCCACACTTTTGGGTCACCACGCCGCTTGAAGGAGTATCGCTCTCGCTGTTGGAGGAAATCCAACAGCGGACCAGCCCTCTCCGGTGCGTTCCAGCGGAGGAACAGCTCCTGCTCCCCGTTTGCGTGGTCGAGCTGGCGGTGTGCACCATACACCTCGCCGAGCACACCAGCCATGCTTTCGACAACGGATTCGGCAGGGCTGATGAGCCACGTTCTAGTCAGATATGACGACACATTCCTGTCATGCACAGCCTCCTGAGAGAGCACCTTGTCCAGGTCACGATTGTCTTTCTCAGCGTGTTTAAGTGCACACCGCCAAGCCGCTAGGATGTCAGCTTTGCCGACCTTCGCTGACGGCGGAACCAGCCTCTTCGCCACGACACTCTCGACCGCTGCCTCAACCATGATCAGGCTGCTTTCGTGCTTGAGGCTCCGCAGCCTGCATAGGTCTCCTATGAACTGGACATGGTCCATGACACCATTCAGGGTGCGATTGGAGGCACCCACGGTTTTGTCCCCCTTCTTGACGCCGCGGATTCTCGTCACCATCTTCCCCACCAGAGTTCTGAGGAACTTCTCGATATTGGTGACCAGTGAATTGCCCCAATACAGTCGATTAACTTCGTTGTAGGTCATATTTTCGTCCGTCAATTTCACCTCACCAAAAACACCAGAAAACCAAAGCTATGAGGACCATTAACAATGTTGTAAAAGTTAGACCTGACGCCCGGAAATCCCACGATTAATTATTGTGACATATTGTAAAAAAAAGATCATAAAATAGAGCAATGTAAACACAAAACACAATATTATGTGTATCCTAAGCGCGGACGAATGCCGTCGAGAGCGATTTATGCTGTAGGGTATACGACGAGGTCAACCTTATTTGAACAGGAATCCACTGGCCAATGACTAGCCGATGATTTACATAGTTGCCGATGAGTTTTGCTCTTATGTTAACTATACCATCGTCTACATGGCATCATTTCAGTACCTATGTCCCGGGGTTCACTTTATGCATTTTTTCGGGAGCTGTTCAATATTTATATTTTACAGTATGCTTGTATTGTTTTAGGGCTTTGGCGAGGGGGGGGGGGGGGGGGGGGGTGGTGTTGCATTCTGTGTTACACCAGTATTTCACAATTTTGACCTTGTCTTTTGGTGGAGCCAACAATGTTGGTTGGCTAAATACAAACTAAAAATATAAAAAACTTGCACAACTACAATGCTTGCAAAGTGGTGGCAGATTAACAACTGCACTTCTGCATTATCAGCGACAGGTCGAATAAAGATATATGGCTAAAAAGTAGCCCAGCTATATGGCATCAATTTCCACACTACCCTCAGCTTTGCCGATGGTGCTCCCGCGTGACACTAGAGTTGGCCACTCATCCTTGTCGTCCTCACCAAGGCCGTGTTGCAGGGCGTCCATCATGTTGTCCAGCTTCGTGATTGCCGCGTCATGGGAGGCGAAGCGCTCCCATGGGAGCTGCTGGATGTTTTGCAGTGACAGGCTGCATTCGGCAAGCACGGCATAGATGTCGTACAGGGCCGCGACTCTCACGCGTAAAGATGTCCCTGGAACAGGTTGAGACTTATATCAAGCTTTACGTTCACCGAGTTTGCCAGCGGGTTACTGTGTTGGTAGCGGGAGATAGAAACGTGCAACACGATTCCCTTAAAATGTATTGATCTTGGAGTACCCGCCGTGTCAAAGGACGGTTTGTCATGGTATTAAACGGAAGAGTTCGCCTTAAAATGGGTTTAAAACTGACAGAGCCAAGTGAATACTCATTTTGAAATGGCACAAAATGAAATTCAGCTTCCAAATCGTTCTGGTGTCCGAGCTTGAACGATTACTAAATGTGGTCAAGTCG